>JABGLX010000510.1:312500-375000 GCA_014281875.1 Nibea albiflora | reverse complement strand
GTTTGTTAGCTGCTGTTAGCTCATGTTAGCTCAGTTTGATAGCTGCTGTTAGCTCATGTTAGCTCAGTCTGTTAGCTGCTGTTAGCTCATGTTAGCTCAGTCTGTTAGCTGCTGTTAGCTCATGTTAGCTCAGTCTGTTAGCTGCTGTTAGCTCATGGTAGCTCAGTTTGATAGCTGCTGTTAGCTCATGTTAGCTCAGTCTGTTAGCTGCTGTTAGCTCATGTTAGCTCAGTCTGTTAGCTGCTGTTAGCTCATGTTAGCTCAGTCTGTTAGCTGCTGTTAGCTCATGGTAGCTCAGTTTGATAGCTGCTGTTAGCTCATGTTAGCTCAGTCTGTTAGCTGCTGTTAGCTCATGTTAGCTCAGTCTGTTAGCTGCTGTTAGCTCATGTTAGCTCAGTCTGTTAGCTGCTGTTAGCTCATGGTAGCTCAGTTTGATAGCTGCTGTTAGCTCATGTTAGCTCAGTCTGTTAGCTGCTGTTAGCTCATGTTAGCTCAGTCTGTTAGCTGCTGTTAGCTCATGTTAGCTCAGTCTGTTAGTTTTGTAAGCTAACGTTAGCCATGCTGTCTGCTGTTGGTGTCCTGGTTGATGTTTGGCTGTTAGCAAAGTTGTCGACTCGCTAGTTTCTGATCAGAAGTAATGTAATCAGAGTAAATACTCGAGTACAGCTGGACATAGTTACACAGTGGGATCACTATCCTCCTTTCCTCGTCTCCTCTCCTGGTCTTTTCCTTCCTTATTTCCTCCCACCTTCTCCCCTCCCCTGTAACTCTTCTTTTCTCTCATCTCCTCACTTCCTCCTTTCCTTTCCTCTCTTCTTCTTTCCTGATGAAGTGAAGAAATGCCGACACACTCGTCCATGTTACGCACACACACGTACAGATGCGTGTTCAGAGCCCAGAGGCAGGTCCGTCAGGGTCCAGCCTGCTCTCTGTTTACCAGCACCAAGGAGACTGGAGGAGACAAACACCATCTGTGGAGACGTGGAGGACCTTCATTACGATACCGGAGAGAGAGAGAGAGAGAGAGTGTGTGTGTGTGTGTGTGTGTGTGTGTGCAGCGGTCCATCACAGCCTCTGAGCACGATCCGTCGTGACACTCGGCGAGCGGCTGAGTGTGTGTGAGGGGAGTAGCTCCAGCGGTTTTTTGCCTCCGGCGGCCTCCCTAATGATCAGTCTGGCCATATGGTGTTGCCCCCTTAACACACACACACACACACACACACACACACACACACACACACACACACACACTCACACTGGGGGATAGGGCTGATTTAATTCGAAGCCTAGCAGGAGGCCCGAAATTGAGATTAAGGTCAGATCTGTGCTCCTCGCGAGGTGGACCGGAGGGTGAAGTCGTCCCTGAGCGCTGACTGCAGGTCGACACTCTGAAGGACTAAACTCATCACTGGAGGAAGTTTCATTTCGATTTAAAAACCGCATTAGAAAATATCACCACATGTTGTGGCCTCCTCCTCCTCCTCCTCCTCCTCCTCCTCCTCCCTCCTCCTCCTCCTCCTCCTCCTCCTCCTCCTCCTCCTCCTCCTCCTCTTCCTCCTCCTCTTCCTCCTCCTCCTCCTCCTCCTCAGATGGCTGCAAGAGATAGCGGAGCTTTTTGAAATTCAGCCAGCTGCACCTTCCTGAAACCCGGCATGACCGAGTCATTAAAAGTAGAAGCACGTCAGAGTTCAGGTGGGAAACTTTGGGATGAATTATCACTTATAATTAATGAAGCGTGCCCATCAGTGACAAATTAAAATGATTCTTTATTCAGTTATAATTAATAGCTGGTGGAGGCGCTCCGCCCGGGCACATTGCCCTCTTGCCCAGCTCTGGTTCTGTCACGACACTGGCTCCGCATCCCGGGCCTTTAAACCTCCTCTTCCTCTTATTCTGATTTCGTCCTCACGTATTAAGTTTCTAATCGGACTGCAGAGGAAGTCTTGGCTCGGATCTCCGTTATCTGTTTCCAGGATCACGCTCAGAAACATTGACGAGGCTCGGTCATCATCAGACGACAGCTGACCTAAAACCTTTTTAATGATCAGATGAACCTTCCAAAGAAAACGTCGATGAACTGAGGGGCTGACTGACAGATTTAATTAAGATCAGCTTTGATTAGAAACATTTCTATTTATTTTTATTCGTCGCACAGTGAGTCTGTTTGTCATTTATAACATGAACGATTCGTTTAAAGAGGAAAATAAAACCTTACAGTCTAATCTCATGTTATTCAGAGACAGTGACACTGTGACATCGGAGCAGATTTTCAGAAATAAGTGTGATTTACATGCGTACAGCGATGACTCGTGTTCCTCACAGAGGGGCTCATTAGACGCCTTGTTTACCCCGACACGTCCTCCTCGCCTCGGCCTCTCCACGCTCCGTCCTTTCATCGCCTCTCTGCTCTCCATCTCTGATTTCTGGTCTCAATGTTTAACACTTACCTCGTGTTCTTAACGTTCCTGCAGCGTTGACAGAATGTTCCAGAATAAACAACTAAAGCTCGCTGCGCACACGTGTCCGGAACAACAAGTCACATGACTTCAACATCACCCCCCTCTCGTGTTGCTTAAATATCCTAAACTCACCTGATCTTCCTCCCTCCAGGTGCCAACGCCAAGCTGCGCTACCAGATCACCTCAGGAAACACCATGGGCACCTTCGACGTGGAGCCCGAGGTGGGCACCATCTTTGTGGCTCAGCCGCTGGACTACGAGATGGAGCAGCGCTACGAGCTCCGGCTGGTCGCCTCCGACGGGAAGTGGGAGAACGAGACGCTGGTGCTGGTCCAGGTGGTCAACCGCAACGACGAGGCGCCCGTTTTCAGCCAGACCGAGTACCACGCCGTCGTGACCGAGGAGCTCACCCAGCTTCCTGTTTTCATCCTCGAGGTCAGTCATCATGTTTGTACGGTTCATTTCCTCGCTGCCTTCTTCAGGGTGTCCGTGGTTTCACCCACAGGTGGACGCTTTGATGGACAGACTGCAGATGATCCACGTCCGATATTCAGATTAGCCAAGAGAGGCAAGAGGCAGGACATTTGAACAACTTATGGAGACTGACTTAGAGGAACTGCGATGGATGGACGGATGGATGGATGGATGGATGGATGGATGGTGTGCATAATATTTTAAATCAGAGCGCTGATCCGATGTCGGCCCGGTCCAGATGAAACTGTTTAACGTTGAAGTGGCGCCTCGCTCGGCGTGAAGCAGTTTGTTGTCAGAGTGTCAGTTTATCTGAACAAGATGTGAAAACGTCTCGGACAAATTAAACAGCATCGGTCACGCGTCAGTCCAATCAGCCTGAAGCGACACCTCTGCTCGGCTCCGGTGTCCACATGCTAACACGTCACACATGTGTGACAGCTGACGGAGGCGCCCGCGTTCAGCGAACCTCCCTGACAGGAAGAGGCCTCAGAAAGTCAGACTCGACCTCCTTCTTCTTCTTCTTTGGCTTTCATCCCCTCCTTTCGTCACACCTATCTCCGGTAATTCACGGTAATGTGCACGCACCGCCGAGCTAAATCAGATTTAAAAAGGTGGAAGTGCGTGTGAGAGGGCAGGAAAGTAATCCCCGTCAGAGAGGCGCGTGTCATCGAGTCCTCAACCCTTCGCCTGCTGGAATTGATTTGATATTCGCTCGGTTCCCCTCTAACTCCCTCGATAGTTTTCTTTCCCGCCGCTCGGCTGGCGGCCCCTCCCCCTGCACGCACGCCGCTCTGAGCCCCCGCGCGCTAATACAATCGAGCAGATAGTGAACGGACGGGAAAATCCAATTTGAAATGAATATTTTTTGACTGCACCTGAGCGGCGGCCTCCTCTGTGGCGCCGCGACTGCTCGTCTTCAATACTGTCTGCCTGCATCACGTTTGTCAGGAGCGCCAACAGAGGGGGGGGGGGTGAGGAGGGTGAGGAGGGGGAGGAGGGTGAGGAGGGGGGAGGAAACTTCAAAGGCTTCTGTAAACAAACCCGCTGGTGAAAAAAGAAGAGAAGAAAGCCTAAAGTCTGCTTTTTCTTGCTTTTGTTGGCGTCTATTAACTTTTAATTGCACTGTGTCGCGGTGACAGATGTGAGAGCTCGTGTCGCCGCCGCTCGTGTCCGCTTGTTCGATAGCAGGAAGGCGGGTTAATTAAGTTAACGGGACAAAGCAACAGAGAAATGTTTATTCCTGCTCCGCGCCTCGCTGTTTGCTCGGCCTGACGTTTGTACATACAGTAATGAAAAAAGCTGCTTCGATAAGAAACACCTGAAAAAGAAAACAGTTCCTCTGAAAGAGGAAGAACGTGAAAAGTCAACAAAGCTCAGACAATGAAATCTAAGTGTCTGTATGGAGGACCGGGCAGGTCGAGGTAACTTTCCATGTGTAAATTTCATCGATTATTTCCCTGAAAAAAGAGTTCAAGTATCAAAATCACGTCACATGATCAGTAAACAGACAGACCTCATGACGGTTCAGTGTTTGGTAATCTGTGAGAACGTTTTGAATTTTGGACTGCAGTACCTATTTTAACCACTAGACGTCAGCGTCACAGCAAAGTTACGTAATTATTAAACATTTTAAAGACAAATTACAAAAGATACAAACTGAGGAATAAAAAAGGCAATAGACCGAAGTCTTCAAAGCTGTTAGTAATCTTATATCTTAAACAGTGTGACCGAGTGTGACCAGGTGACTGAGAGACCGAGAGGCTTCATGTGATAAAAGAAATCAGACATCTGTCTCATGTTCTTGTCCAACCTTTGCAGGTGTCAGCCACAGATCCAGACCAGGAGGCTGACCAGACCGCCCTCCGTTACTCCCTCCACGGCCAAGGCGCTGGTGGCGAGTTTACGATTGATGAACAAACTGGAAGAATCTACGCCCAAAGGCGCTTGGATCGCGAGGAGCGCCCGGCGTGGAGGTTCCTCGTCCTCGCCACAGACGAGGGAGGGGCAGGACTCACAGGGTTTGCTGATGTGCTCTTGGAGGTCCGAGATGTCAATGACAACGCGCCCTTCTTCCCGTGCCCAGCGCTGGAAGTAGACGGATGTTTTGTTGGGCAAGTGCCTGAAAATTCACCCGCCGACACCTCCGTCATGGAGATGCGCGCCATGGACCTGGACGACCCCAACGAAGGCAAGAACGCAATGCTGACCTACAGCATCATCAAGAACGTCCGCAACGAGATCAACCTCAACCTGTTCTCCATCAACGCCAGCACCGGGACCATCTACACGGTCCTACGCTCCCTGGACCGAGAGGCGGAGGAGCGGTATCTGGTGGTGGTGGAGGCCAGGGACGGAGGGGGTTTGGCAGGAACAGGAACCGCCACCATCATGGTTTCAGACGTCAATGATCACCCACCTGTCTTCACTCAGAGGCTCTACACTACTCAGGTGAGCAAGCACGTAATTCAAAGACACGTCCTTCACCTTCTTTCAACGTCAGAACTAAAAATACTTCTGTCCTTTGGCGTTCAGGTGACAGAGGACCTGGAGGTGAACAGCGAAGTTCTTGTGGTTTCTGCCACAGACGGAGATGAAGGTGAGAACGCCGTGGTGACCTTCAGCATCGTCGGCGGCGACGAGGACAGGAAGTTCTTCGTGGAGACGGACAAAGTGAACCGACGAGGCGTTATAAAGCTCAAGAAGAAGGTTGACTTCGAGAAGCCCCATGAGAGGACGTTCAACCTGACCCTGAAGGCTGAAGATGCTGATTTCTTCAGCCTGGCCTACTGTCTCGTTCAGGTGGAAGACTCCAACGACCACGCCCCGGTATTTTTCCCACAGTTCTATGAGTCCCCGGCCATGTCTGAAGACGTACCCGTGGGGACGATTGTCGCTCAGGTTACAGCGTCTGATCTGGACTCGGGCCAAAATGGCCGCTTTTCTTACAGCATCTCGAGGGAGTCCGACCCGTACGGTCAGTTCCTGGTGGATCAGTCCGGTTGGGTGGTGGTGGCGGACTCTCTGGACAGGGAGAAAATCTCGCAGCATAGGATCATGGTCCTCGCCGCGGATGCTGGGACTCCACCCCTGACCGGTACTGCTATCGTCATGGTAACCATACTTGACATCAATGACAACGGGCCAGAGTTCGAGGTCGCCTACAAGCCCGTCGTTTGGGAGAACACCGCGGCGCCGCAGCCTGTTCGAATGAACGAGACCTCCGTCCTCCTCCACGCCACCGACCGCGACACCTCCACCAACGGCGGGCCGTTCTCCATACGGCTTCTCATGCTCACCTCCGACGCCACCAACTTCAACCTGACCGACTTTAGAAACGGCAGCGCATCCGTCACCGCCCTCCGCACCTTCGACCGCGAGCGGCAGAAGGAGTACCACCTCCCGATTCTCATGATTGACAGCGGATCTCCTCCGATGAGCTCCACCAGCACACTGACGGTGATCATTGGAGACAGGAACGACCACCCTCACTCGCCGGGACACACCGACTTCATCGTGTACAGTTATGAAGGTCAGTTTCTTAAACACAGTTAAGGGGAGGAGGCGTGACAGTTTGGCCACGGTCCCACATCTGTCCGGTGTGGCTGCGAGTCTTTAGCATAGCATGTTATCACAGCTCGGCTCGGCTCGGCTAGAGCAGGCCGATCGGCGCACCATGGAGAAACCCGGTTATGTGACACAAGCCTGAGGCGCTCCTCTGATTTACTCAGAGATCAAAGTGAACGCTGCAAGGTGCAACTAAAGAACATTTACCTGTTCACGGCTTCACAGCTGAAGATTTGATTTCTTAGTTTATGGAAAATCATTTTTTACAGTGTGAAAATGTATAAAAAAGTTAAATTAACATCCAAACTGTGAATTTCTGGTTCTACTTTCTGCTCGGCTCTAGAAGCTGCCTTGCTCAGCGGCACTCTTCTTTAAAATGAGCGGCCGGTCTGAGGGATTCAAACCGGCGCGCTCCTCTGACCTTCAGGTGTCGTCCCATCACCTCCTGAGTGCTCCGTGCTCGTCTTGTGAAGACTGTCACAGTCGACTGCTCGCAGCCTCCCGCTCCAGCCACATCACTTATTTAGCGTTTCACCATCTGTCAGCTTCCTGTAATTTGCTGGAAAAACGAAGGTTTTCTGTAATGTATTTTTAGTGGATTCCCTCTCCGGGCGCCTTTTCCACATGAAAGTACATTAACCCGCTAATACGAATCCATCACGTAGCTCAACAACATGCCATGAAGCAAACAATTAACTCCAGCTTAAGTCCCAGGTTTGACGGGCGCATAAACAGGAGCCATTTTTAAAAGGCAGCTGATTTCACGGCTAAACAGATTACAGCGCTGCGTTGAGCTTTTTTTGGAAGAAGGGGGGAAAACACTAATGTGAGCACATCTTCCTGCTGTGCTGTCAAACCGTGACGGTGCGAGGCGCCACCTTATCTCCTCAAAGAAGACTCTCTCTCCTTCACTCTTCATATTTGGGTTTCACCGCAGGGATCGCTCGCACTCAAAACGAATTCCTTTCAAAGCCAAATTGACTTTTTTTGTGTGCGTGTCTTTCACTTTGCACCTCCTGACAGGTATTCTCCCGACGACGGCGCTCGGACGAGTTCAATCCCCCGACCTTGATGACTGGAGCGAGAAGGTGTACCGCTTCGAAGGCAAACCATCCAGGTACTTTGATCTCAGATGGCTGAGGGGTGACGGAGAGTGATGGAGGTGAAAGTCAGAGATGGAAAAGTTACAGTCGGTGTGAGGCAGACAGGTAGAGGGCAAGCAGAGCGAGCCTGCGAGGAAAGAAGGTAGGGAAGGTGTTAAACAGAGGCTGAAGGCAGTTAAAGGGCTTCAAACCTTCTCGCTGTGCAAACCGCTGTCAACAAATATGAAACTTTATCGTCCACGATGTTGAAATTTTGCCCTGCACGTCCTGAGTTTGTCGTAAAATGGGCTCAAACCTGCAAACAGTAAAACATGCAGAGGTCACGAACTACAAAACATTTCAAATGTAACCGTGACGTCGCGTTTTTTCTCCATCAGTTTGTCTCCAAACATCGACCCGAACTCGGAGAGTAGTGATTTACCTTTTCTCATGAACGCGGCTCTTTACACTCGTACCTGTTGGAGCTCAGTTACAGCAGGCCGAAGTCAGAACCGGGTCGCTGCAGGAAGGACTCAGAGCCGCTGTAACAAGTGTGGATCAATAAAGTCGATCTCATCACACGAAATCAGTTTCAGGGCGCCTGCATCTGTATTTGAGCTGGTCCACAGGTGAAAGACAGCAGGAGCAGGTTTAATCCTCGTTACACTCGTACTGCGAGTAGTTCTGGATGAAAGCGTCCAGATGTTAAATCTGTTTTAAGGATGTTTCGCAGCTCTTAAAGTGTCTCGTGTGACGTGCGGCATAAAGAAGCCGAGCGGAGCTGACAGGTTTAAAACAGAGCGGCAGCGACAGTACAAAGGTGCAGCGCGACAAAGAGGCGGTTTGAAGAGGGAAACAAAGACAGAGTGAACGAGAATGAAAGGACAGAGGACGGAGGAGGAGAGTCGGATAGAAAAAGGGGATCTGACTTGTCAGGAACAGTGCTATTAATACTTCATAACCAGCCGGATTGAAAATTCTCAGTGAAGCGCGGCGAGCTCGTTTTGTTTGATGAGGCGAGGCTTCATGATTGCGCTCCCTGCCACCTCCTCTTCTAACGAGAGACCTGCGAGGAGGGACGACGAGAACAAAGGAAGCCGCCGGAGAATTAGCATAGATGCTCAGCCCGCACGGAGCGGCTTGTTCACGGTGGAGATCAGGTTCAGGTCGCGTGTTATTCACATGAAGAAGAAGAAGAAGTGTTGCAGTGAGGTGAGGAGCCCTCAGGGGACCAATGACAGCACGCCACCTCACAGGAAGTGAAGACAGGTTTGGTGAAGAGGTTAAACAGTCGCTGAGCTGAAACAATCCAGAAGTGACGCTCGCTCACTCATTCACTGTCTGTGTCGCTCTCTCTTTCAGGTTCTTCAGTCTGAACCAGAGCTCGGGTCAGCTCAGCCTCAGGGACGGGACTCCTCCGGGCTCGTACCAGCTGCAGGTGCGAGTGTCGGACCACACCTGGCCCGACGTCACCTCCACGGCTCAGGTGGACGTCAGGGAGCTGCCGCAGGACGCTCTGCAGAACGCCGCCTCCGTACGGCTGAGCAGTGAGTCCCACAGTGACCACGACGAGCACCAGAACGCACTGTCAGGATAGGACGCTGCCAACTCTCTGCTCTCCTTCCAGATCTGACGGTGGAGGAGTTTTTTAGTGGAGCGGAGAGTCGGTTCTCCCGTCTGGGCCGAGCGCTGGCTGACCTCCTGCACACTGCACCGGAGAACGTTCAGATCTTCTCTGTGAGCGACGCCGCCGGCCAGCGGGGAGACAAGGCGCTCGATGTTTGGTTCGCCGCTCACGGCTCGCCGTACTACAAGACGGAGAAGCTTCAGGGCTACGTGGCAGCAAACAAAGCTGAGGTGAGGAGAGAGTGAGAGCTCTTTAAATGTAATCAAGTACTTCTATCTACAGAGCCACAGAACAAGGAACCCTGAGGAACCACAAGGAACATCAAGGAACATCAAGGAACCCTGAGGAAGTTCTTTAAAATCGGTCGGCTGCATCAGAGGGTTAACGACATGTTAATTACATCATCAATTAAACATCACAGCCACTCAGAGACACTTCACACTCTGTAAACCGTTTAACACACTGCCTCACAAACATCAACACACACACACACACGCACACACAGCAGGTGAGGTTAAACGTGTGTGTGCAGATGAATATTTTAGATGGATTAAAAACAGAGAGAGCAGCTGCTGACTGCAGGTCAGTAAACACATTAAACACACACATTATTTATATTATTATAATTTATTTTAATATTGTTGCTGCCATTAAAGTTGGAGCCACTTTAAAGCTGCTCGTTCACGTCATCATTTACTTATTAATTATATTTTATATTAATAATACAAATCAAATCAAATGTAGTGCAGCAAAAATAGAAATATTAAATATTCAGAATGTAAACAATGAAATAATAAATAAATTAAACTTTCTTTCTCTCTGTTTGATAATAAGACGATTAAAAACATAAATTATAAGAACGATAAATAAACATAAAGGACAAAGTGTGATGAGACAGATTCAGGTATGAATTTATATATTTTATATAATGAAGAAGACGTTCGATCAAAGAGCTGAAACTATCTTCAAACTCAACTTCAGTTCACCTGGTTTGTTCAGACAGGTCGTTTTAGTCATTAGCATCATGCTAACAGTTTGTTTTATCTGATGTCAGTTAGTTATGAACTATTTATTTTTGTATTTTAATATAACTTCCCCGTCTCCATGTCTCTGTGTCTCCGTGTCTCCATGTCTCCATGTCTCTGTGTCTCCATGTCTCCGTGTCTCTGTGTCTCTGTGTCTCCATGTCTCCATGTCTCCGTGTCTCTGTGTCTCCATGTCTCTGTGTCTCCATGTCTCCGTGTCTCCATGTCTCCATGTCTCCATGTCTCCGTGTCTCCGTGTCTCCGTGTCTCTGTGTCTCCATGTCTCTGTGTCTCCGTGTCTCTGTGTCTCCGTGTCTCTGTGTCTCCGTGTCTCTGTGTCTCCATGTCTCTGTGTCTTCTCTGTGTCTCTGTGTCTCTGTGTCTCCGTGTCTCTGTGTCTCCATGTCTCTGTGTCTCCATGTCTCCGTGTCTCTGTGTCTCCATGTCTCTGTGTCTCCGTGTCTCTGTGTCTCCATGTCTCTGTGTCTTCTCTGTGTCTCTGTGTCTCTGTGTCTCCGTGTCTCTGTGTCTCCATGTCTCTGTGTCTCTGTGTCTCCGTGTCTCTGTGTCTCCATGTCTCTGTGTCTCCATGTCTCTGTGTCTCCATGTCTCTGTGTCTCCGTGTCTCTGTGTCTCCATGTCTCTGTGTCTCCATGTCTCTGTGTCTCCGTGTCTTATTTGACCCTCTGCAGCTGGAGGCCTTGCTGGGTGTGTCCATCTCTCAGGTGGGCATCGATGACTGTCCGTCCACAGACTGCAGTCAGGCTGGCGGCTGCAGCAGCGACGCGTCATTCAGCCCGGCCCCGGTGGCTCTCAGCACCGGTAACACGTCTCTGGTGTCGCTGTCCGCCTCAACGACGGCGCGATGCGGCTGCCGTGGCCGAGAGGCGATCCACCTGCCGTGCTCCGCCTACCCCACCAACCCCTGCCTCAACGGGGGCACCTGCCAGGACGGGCCGCTGGGATACAGGTAGGTGCAGTTTGTTGAGCGTCAGACAAACCTGATCATACTTACCGAGTGTTTCTGTAACGTTGACAGACTGACGGCTCTCTGCTCCGCTCGCTTATTAAAAATACACACCACGCTTTAATTAACAGTGTTTCCGTGAAGGTCTCATTTTAATTAATGTTGGTATGTTTGGAAAGAAAGCTGCTGCCACGGCAACAGAGAGAGGAAACAGCTGACCGCGGCGGAGGTGAAGCGGGTTATGAAGCGCCGCCTCATGTTCGAGACTGAATATATTAACTGTGACTGTCTCAGGTGTAAGTGTCCTCCCATGTTCGACGGGCCCGAGTGCCAGCAGACCAAACACAGCTTTGGTGGTCAGGGCTACGCCTGGTTCCCTCCCATCATGCCTTGCTTCCAGAGCCACATCTCCCTGGAGTTCCTCGCCGAGTCGGCAAACGGGCTGCTCCTCTACAACGGGCCGCTCGGCCACGCCCACGCCGGGGAGCGGGAGGACTTCATCGCCGTCGGTAAGCTCCAAACTATCAGAGAAACACGAGGTTCAGTGTGCTGCCGTCGACACGCTGAGCGTGGCGTCCGGTGTCGGTGCTGTAGACCAAGACCAAAACCAGAATTATTGAGCCATGACCAAGACTTTGAAGGTTCAGTGATTTCTGTAGAGCTGACCGGTCCTGAAACTAAATCAAAGTCCTGTTTGTCTGAGACCGGTCTGCTGGTTGTGGCTCTTCTGCTGCTGTGACGACTGAAAACTCTTTTACCAAAAGTTGAAACATTATTTTGAGCTCGTGACAAACAAACTAATCTGACTGAGCGGACACGCCGCTCGTCCTTTTCATCAGAAACAAAGAGCGAATCAATCCGGCTCTGTAAAGACTCTGCGGACAAAGAGCTTCATGAAGTCTAATGTCAGCTCCCGGAGCTGCTGCGGTTTTAACGGATTAGCCTGCAGACGGCCTCCAACGCTTCTTGCATAATCTGGTGACATTAAACTTATGTAATTATTGAACCCGGCCGTTGTTACGTGCTGCCGGAGAACGGAAAATCAAAGATGACCGCAGCATCGATCCCTGTGAAGCAATAACACACACACACACAGCTTACAGAGTCAGAGTCATGTGACATCAAACTGACAAACACGTCACCTCATCAGACAACACGTTAACAACACGTTAACAACACGTTAACAACACGTTGGAGTGTTGTCAGTTCCCTGATGAACTCTGGGGTCAAACCATTCCTGTATCCCTGGGGGGGTTTGGGTGATACCACTTTTATCTGAAGGTGTTTGCGTTTGTTTTTTTACTGCGAGCAGGAAAATAAAAAAGTAAAACTCTCATCCTCCGTCCAGAGTTGAGGAACGGCGTTCCAGCTCTGAGCATTAACCACGGATCGGGAACGCTGACCCTGCAGCTGCCGCCGAAATCCACCGTCACCGACCGACGCTGGCATCGCCTCGACATCGTCAGTGACGGGAAGGTGAGATGGATGGATCGTCCACCTGACACCGGCCCTGGTTCCCTCTCAGTTGACGTGAACGGGTCAGCAGGTTTCTGTGAGCGACAGTTTGATGACGTGCGACCTAAAGTGTCTCTGTGTGTTCAGGCCGTGCAGCTGATCCTGGATCAGTGTGCGGGAGCGGCGGTGAACGAGATGGAGGGCGTGGGAGGAGACGTCCAGGAGACGGACGAGTCCGGCTGCAGAGCCGCAGGAGAGACACCGGGAAACCAAAGGTGAGCGAGACACCTGAGATGCACCTGAGACACACCTGAGACGCACCTGAGACACACCTGAGACACACCTGAGACACACCTGAGAGACACCTGAGACACACCTGAGAGACACCTGAGAGACACCTGAGAGACACCTGAGACACACCTGAGACACCTGAGACACACCTGAGACACACCTAAGACACACCTGAGGGGACACCTGAGACACACCTGAGAGACACCTGAGAGACACCTGAGACACACCTGAGAGACACCTGAGAGACACCTGAGACACACCTGAGACACCTGAGACACACCTGAGACACACCTAAGACACACCTGAGGGGACACCTGAGACACACCTGAGAGACACCTGAGACACCTGAGACACACCTGAGACATACCTGAGACACACCTGAGACACACCTGAGAGACACACCTGAGACACACCTGAGACACACCTGAGACACACCTGAGAGACACCATCACTGAACATCACTATGATCTCCTCCTCAGGTATCTGAACGTCTTCCAGCCTCTTCAGTTGGGAGGAGTGAAGGAAGCGTCTCCTCATCGACGTTACCGTAGTTTCACCGGCTGCATCCGAAACCTGCTGGTGGACAGTCAGGTAACCTGTGTGTGTGTGTGTGTGTGTGTGTGTGTGTGTGTGTGTGTGTGTGTGTGTGTGTGTGTGTGTGTGTGTGTGTGTGTGTCATGACTCAGCTGCAGCAGCCTTTTTGTGTTTCCTGACGTGGTTGCTCCGCCCCTCCCTCAGGTGTACGACCTGGCGTCTCCAGGTGAGAGCGTGGACAGCAGCCCCGGCTGCAGGCTGACAGACGGCGTGTGCGTGACGGCGGCCGGGCCCTCCTGCGGCGTTCAGGCGTCCTGCCTCGCCGACTGGGGCTCCTTCAGCTGTGAGTGCCACGCCGGATACACCGGACACAAGTGTGACAGAGGTGAGAGGACGCTCGCTAACGAGCTAGCTAATTAACATTAACTAACAGCAGCTACATTTAAACAGCGTTAACGTGACTTTGGATCTCGCTCCGCCCGCTCAGCCGTCCCAGAGTTCTCCTTCGACTCGGGCAGCGTCATCCGGTATCAGCTGAGAGGAGGCGGCAGCTCTCGGCGTACGAACATCCAGCTGCTCCTCCGGACCCGGTCCACGTCGGGCTCCCTGCTGTCCGTGACGTCCCGGGAGGCCGACGAGTACATCGTCCTGGAGGTGAGTGCGTCCGCCCGGCAGCCAATCACTGCCTGACGTCGACCGCGCTCTAACGCGCTGACTTCTCCCTTCAGGTCGCGGAGGGTCACCTCTCCGTCCGCGCCAACCTTGGCGACGGCGCCCACACCCTGCGGCTCCCCGGCCAGCGGGTGGACATCGGGCAGTGGGTGCTGGTCAGCCTCAGTCGCCATGACAACCTGTTTACCCTACAGCTGGAGCAGGGCGGCGGTTCGAGGGAGGTCCAGGCCCGGCTGGGGAGCCGCAGGGAGATGGTGGTTCACCCAGCCGGCGTGATGGTCGGCAACGGCCCGGCGCCGGGAGACAAGGCGGACTTTCAGGGTGAGGCGCGGGTCTGATCCTGAAGGACGCGGTCACAGGTTCGAATCCGACATGAACTTAACTCTGCGTTTCGTCGTGCAGGTTGTCTGCGGGACGTTCGTTTTAACGGTCAGGTCCTGCCTCTGGACGGGCAGAGTCGGGACTTGGTGACGGTCCTGGAGAGACGTGGCGTCACCTTCGGGTGCTCCAGCGACGCCTGCAGCAGCCAGCCGTGCCGCAGCCCGCTGCGCTGCATCGACCTGTGGAGGAAGCACCAGTGCAGGTAGGACGCGTATCCCATCAGCCCCTGCTCCGATTTCAAACTGTGACTGTGTTCTCGTTAACTCCGTCCCTCGCCGTCGTCTCCCAGGTGTCCCGGCGGTCAGGTGACGGTGACGGATGACTCGGGTCAGCTGCGCTGCGTGCCGTCGCCCTGTGGAGCTACTTCCTGCCGTAACAGTGGAATCTGCCAGGCGCTGTCGCCCGACAGCTACCGGTGCCGGTGTCAGGACGGGTTCAGGGGTCAGCGCTGCGAGCTGGGCCAGGTCAAAGGTCACCGGCTGGCTGCCCTCAGCCCGAGCTCCATCCTGGCCATCAGCATGTGTCTGCTCGTCTTCTTCGGTAAGACGAGAATAAAACTGAACGCTGATCTGTCATCAGCATCGACCGTGAAGTCTCAGAGACTACGTCCAGGTTTTAGACAGTCTGTGACAGTCTCAGAGACTACGTCCAGGTTTTAGACAGTCTGTGACAGTCTCAGAGACTACGTCCAGGTTTTAGACAGTCTGTGACAGTCTCAGAGTCTACGTCCAGGTTTTAGACAGTCTGTGACAGTCTCAGAGTCTACGTCCAGGTTTTAGACAGTCTGTGACAGTCTCAGAGACTACGTCCAGGTTTTAGACAGTCTGTGACAGTCTCAGAGTCTACGTCCGGTCTTACCGTGCTCGTTTGTTTGCAGTAATTATCCTGATGTTTCTAAATGAACTCTTTAATGAGCTGCAGAGGCACTTTAGATATTTATACCATCCTCTTCCCCTGTGTGTGTGTGTGTGTGTGTGTGTGTGTGTGTGTGTGTGTGTGTGTGTGTGTGTGTGTGTGTAGCGGTGCTGGTGGCGGTGACGGTGTGGAACCAGAAAGGAAGTCGTAACAAGTTCAGGAAGCGCGGAGTTTACCACATCCCGGCTGAACACGAGAGCTGGGAGGACATCCGAGAAAACATCCTCAACTACAACGAGGAGGGAGGGGGGGAGCAGGACCAGGTACACACACACACACACACACACACACACACACACACACACACACACACACACTTACATAACAGCTCACTTTCAAAATAAAATACCCGCACAGAAACCGCTCTACCAGCGTTATTTTAATGTTAGACTAACGTTACGTAACGTTCGTCCGTCTCTCTGCAGAACGGATACGACATCACCGAGCTGAAGCGTCCGCTCTGCTCGAGTCTGTCTCAGTCTTCGTCCTGCACCACCGCCCCGCTCATCAAATCCTCCCCCGGCTCCCAGGAGGAGGTCCACCCGTCCGGCTCCTCCTGCAGCTCGAGCGCTCCCTACCTCAGCATCCCGCACCACCATCACCACCATCACCAGCACGCCAGCTACGCCGGCGACGCAACCTACGCCAACTACGCCGCTCACGAGATGAGCGACGCGGGAGGAGGGGGGGGTCACGCCCCGCCGGGGTCGCGCTCCCACGTGGACTTTAAGAGCTACGTGTCGCGGATCATCTGGGAGGCGGACAATGACTGCGAGGCCTTCCCGCTGGACGCGTACCACGTGTGGTGCGTGGAAGGCTCGGGGTCGTCGGCAGGAAGCCTCAGCTCGCTCGGGTCAGCCGCTTCACGTAGAAACATGCCCCGCTGCGACGAGGAGGCGGAGGAGCAGGAGCAGGAGGAGGATGGAGCAGGGTTCGTCTACGACAGGCTGTCGCGGTGGGGGCCGAAGTTTCAGGCTCTGAGCGAGATGTACGACCGACCCCAGCTGGGCCTCACGTACCGGGACGCCATGGCGTACATCCAGAGGAGCCGCAGCCACGACGTCCTGCCCCATCACCACGCAACACCGCCCTCCTAAACAGGCACAGGCCGGGCGGAGGTGGGGAGGGCTCCCGTGCTGCGTTCACATCCCGTCCCGTGCTGCGTTCACATCCCGTCCCGTCCTGCGTTCACGTCCTGTCTGAAACGAACCAAACATCAACTTCAAAATAAATCGTCATATAGTCAATAAAGTTCA
Organism: Nibea albiflora; assembly: GCA_014281875.1. Classification (NCBI taxonomy): domain Eukaryota; kingdom Metazoa; phylum Chordata; class Actinopteri; family Sciaenidae; genus Nibea; species Nibea albiflora. The sequence goes on along the minus strand of JABGLX010000510.1, from coordinate 358,298 downwards.
TGTTTGTTCAGGAGCCGCAGACACAATAACAAAACCTGTGCAGGTGCGACAAACCCTTCAGAGCTGATTGGCTGCTCCAGACACCGCCTTAAAAAAAAAGAAGCTCAGTCGTGATTGGCTGCTGGGCCTGATCAGTGGGCGGAGCTCTTCGTTCAGTCAGGAGCAAACTGAACGTTTAAAATACGTTTGATGAAAGTTCTTTCAAACTAATAATTATTTTTATTATCATTTAATCTGCCAATAATTTATCAGCCTGCAGCGACTGAAGTTTTATTTCTGCAGGCGGTTTGTGTCGTCGACGTGAACGCAGCAGCTCCGTCTCAGGGCCGAAGGTTTCATCGCGTGATGCGGACGATCCGTCACGCAGAACGTTTGAATCAACGCGAAGCACAGAGAGAAGCCGTCACGGGTTCGTGACCCGCTTCACACACAAACAGACTTTTTCATTGTTGGTTTGAGTCTGACAGAGTTCGTCTTTCTAACCTCGGACCAACGCAACCTGAAACGACCCAAAGACTGAAACTCAACAACCAGCTTTTAATTTGTAGTTTCTACTTCCTGTTGCACTAGTGGACGATTCAGAGTCCGAGTTCCCGTCAGTGTGTAACGTAAACAGAGTATTTTTGTAGCGTTTCCTCGTTGTTGAACCGTTGACACGTAGGTGTTTGTGTTTATTGTCCGCGTGCTGAAGTGACGACCAAAAACTACAGGAAGTGTTTGAACTTCGTGGTCTCGTGTTGTCGTCACGCCGCCTGATGAATGTAGTTTTTCTCTGTGGAGGCAGCGCGAGCAGGCGGAGAGTACAATCAGAGCGTGAGGCAATCGTCACATCCCACAAACGTCCTGGAACGTTTGCAGCTGAAGCACAGAAAGATTCTTTTTCCAGGTTTTCCAGGATTCCTGGAACAGTTTTTTTCCTCTTTTGAATGATTTGTACTCAAAGCTATGCATCCAAATGAAACCGCGTGAACGTCCACGTGTTGTTCTGACCTCTGACCTGTCCTGTGCAAATCCAGTGTTTGTGCAGTGTGTGTGTGTGTGACCTGTATGATGATGATGATGATGATGATGATGATGATGATGTTGTACATATGGACGTTTTCTAGCAGCCCAACATGAAATATTCCTTTTGTATATGACTTTTAATAAAAACGACTTTTCCCCAAAAAACTTCACGTGACGAACTTTTTACTTTTTATTCGAGACGACAGGAAGTAAGAAAACATAAACAAATAATCAAATCTGGAAACTCATCAGAGGTGAAATAATCAGATTCAAACTTAAAACAAACAAACAGAAGTATAAAATATATAAGTATAAATTATTATTAAAAGGTGTTGCTTACTTTGTAGATATTAAAGTTAAATTATTTTTCAGATTCTTATTGTTCATATTTAAATCAGCTGAGTTTATTATCGAGCTCTGGACGACCTGATGTAACAACAATAACTTTATTATTCTAACAGGATGCAGAAACATTTAAGACACGACAACATGAAACAATTAAAAATCAAAGTTAAAACATGAAAATGAGATAAAACAACAACAAAATGTAGAATGATAAAAATATGTAGAAGACACACACACTAACACACACACACATTTGAATAAAAATAATAAATAAAGAGGCCGTTTACATACAGAACAACACAAGCGCACTGTGACTTTGAATGAATCAGAATCTGAATATTAAACTTTTGTTGTTTATTTTTTAAATGATAAACCTTAAAATCAGAATTCAGAGAGGTGTACTTTGTGTGTACTCTGTGTACTCTGTGTGTACTCTGTGTGTACTCTGTACAGATGATTGTACTCTGTAAATAATGATGTAATATTAACAGTTAAATACAAATTTATTTAAAATCTGATTCACAAACTGCTGAGCTTCGTTTAAAGGAGACGAACATGCATCAATAATTTAATAAACAACATTCTGAAGAAGTACCTAAATCAAATGTAGTATTTGTGTAGTATTTATGTAGTATTTGTGTAGTATTTCTACACTGAAGTATTTGTACCGGTGACACAATTATGAGACAACACTGCCACCCTGTGGTGAGCTGTGGCACAGCACCGTCAGTTCATCATTAATATTTAATTAATGTTGTATTGTTATTATTAATATATATCAATTAATATGTGCATATTATTTTAGGAAGCGTTAATATTTATAGAAATACTATATATAATATGCAGATTTATTTAACTTCATTTTTCTTTTTGTTTCCCACAAAATGTTTTCATTTAAGAAAATCAGCAAAATTCATTAAAGAGCCTAAAAATGTGACAAAATTAAATAAATGTTTAAAAAAATAACATTTAAATCCATTTTCAGTTTTTACTGCAGTACTTAAATTTTTACTTTGAACGCTGTGAGTATTCAGATCTGTCAGTATTTATACTACAGTGACTCAGTAAAACTACAATGTACTTAAAGTACTAAAAGTAGAAATACTAAATAATAAAATACATATTAACTGAACAGATTATTTCTTGATGCACGTTTGTGTTCATCACTTTTATTACTGCTGCTTTCTTTGTGAATTCCCCGTCAGATGATTCATAAAGTTTCATTTGAACCTCTAACGTTGATTTTTATCATTGGACTCGTCTGAAAAAAGAACTGTTAAATGTCAAAGTCAAAATACAAAGTGAAGTTTAAGTGAAGCGACGTTCTCTGTATTCTCTGGAGAGAGAATGTGTTGGTCGAGCCCCGCCCACTCCTGACTGTGACCTCTGACCTCTGACCTCGAGCCTTCGCCACGTTCAGTTTGGGCCATTTTCAATCTGGTCCATACACCCACCGCGGACAGTCGATCAGTGAGCTGCTTAAAGAGAATCGATCGCTAATCATCGCCGCACAGCACATGTCAGTTTGTGTCCAACCGACTCGACATGCTGCAAACGTGACGACCTCGAGTCAGGATCACGTTCATCTGTCCAATAAACATACAAACAACTCACCTGTTCAGTTATATTAAAGCTTAAAGTTCTGCAGGATGAAGAGCGTGGACGCTTTGACAAGAATCATCAGAATACTGAAATAATTCAAATGAAAAGAGAATTCTCAAAGTATTTGAATAATTCTCAATTTGAATTTTTTTGAATTACATTTCATTTTAACAACAAATAAAAGTAACAATATTTGAGAAAACACACATTTGACATTTACACAGTGAAAAAACAAAAAACAAATTAAAGCTGCAAGCAGCACGAGCCCTTACATAACTCTGTATAACACTGTGACGTTCGAGGCCTCAAGAACACGCGGCAAGTTTCAAACAGACGCTCATCAGCTCTGAGCAAAGGAGGAAGTCGTGCGACACCTGGACGTGCTTTGTGGTAAGCGTATTCTGTTACTTCCGGTTATCGGTGTCACTGCCACGGTGCTCTCTGCTCTTTTTCACATCAGTGACTGTCTACGTAACTCTGCACTGTCTTTAGACTTGTTCTGTCTTCACGAACAGGTTTCTTAAACTCTAGTAACCGCAATCCGAGTTTACCTGTCTGAGTCACACTCTCACCTAGCTATAGCAATGGCCTCTCTCCTCCTCTCTCCTCTCCTCTCCTCCTCTCTCCTCTCCTCCTCTCTCCTCTCCTCTTCTCCTCTCTCCTCTCCCCTCTCCTCCTCTCTCCTTCTCCTCTCTCCTCTCCTCCTCTCCTCCTCTCTCCTCCTCTCTGCTCTCCTCTCTCCTCCTCTCTCCTCTCCTCTCCTCCTCTCTCCTCTCCTTCTCTCTCCTCCTCTCTCCTCTCCTCCTCTCCTCCTCTCTCCTGCCCTGTGTTCCACATGTTCAGCTCCTCCTCGTCCTCCTTTAGTGATAATGGTACCTGTAATAAATGTAGTTTATTTGTAGATTTGGAGGCGAGGCTCGGTGAGTTCGAGGCTCGGTGAGTTCGAGGCTCGGTACCACAGAACAGTCAGTCGCTGGTATAGTTAGCCAGTCCCCTGTAGCCGGTGCGGTACCACCGAAGCTAGCTTCAGCTCGCCGTTCCCCGGTAGTTCCCGAGCAGCCGGGAGGCTGGGTGACTGCCCGAGAGAGGCATAGCCCCAAGCTGAAGCCCACGGTACACCACCAACCGCTTCACGTTTCAAACAGATTCTCCCGCTCAGCGACCCGCTGAGAAGCCAACTCTGTCATTGGCAGCTCCATTCTGCGGAACGTGAAGTTACCGACACCGGGGGCCGGAGTCAAATGCATCCCGGGGGCCAGAGCGGGCGACGGAAACTGCTGGCTAAGGCTAAACGTAGATACAGTAAGATTGTTATCCACGTCGGCGGTAATGACTCCCGGTTACGCCAATTAATGTATCATCGGTGTGTGAATACGCCAAAACGATGTCGGACTCTGTAGTGTTCTCTGGACCCAATGTGACCAGTGATGACATGTTTAGCCGCATGTCGTCATTTCACCGCTGGCTGTCGAGGTGGTGTCCAGCAAACGATGTGGGCTTCATAGACAATTGGACACCTTTCTGGGGAAAACCTGGTCTGATTAGGAGAGACGGCATCCATCCCACTTTGGATGGAGCAGCTCTCATATCTAGAAATATGGACCAATTTATTAGACGACCAAAACCGTGACAACCCAGAGTTGAGACCAGGAAGCAGAGCTGCAGTCTTACACGCTTCTCTGCGCCTCCATTAGAGCAGCTGCCCACCCAACACTTTAGTATAGAAACTGTGTCTGTCCCCCGTCCACCTACATTGTTTAAAGATAAAACAAACAGAAGAGGAGTTCATCATAAAAACTTAATAAAACTTAAATCAACATCTCCACCAGTCCAAAATAAGAGCATTAAATGTGGACTCTTGAATATCAGGTCCTTGTCCTCTAAAGCTCTTTTAGTCAATGAATTAATATCTGATTATGATATTGATTTATTTTGTCTCACTGAAACCTGGCTGCAGGAGGGTGAATATGTTAGCTTAAATGAATCCACCCCTCCCAGTCATTGTAATACTCATATTCCTCGAAGTAATGGTCGAGGTGGTGGAGTTGGAGCCATATTTGATTCAAGTCTATTAATAAATCCTAAACCTAAACTAAATTATAATTCATTTGAAAGTCTTGTTCTTAGCCTCACTCACCCAACATGGAAAATGGTACAGCCAATACTATTTGTTATAATATATAGAGCTCCTGGCCCTTACTCTGAATTTTTATCTGAATTTGCAGACTTTGCATCAGGCTTGATCCTTAAAACAGATAAAGTAATCATTGTAGGTGATTTTAATATTCATGTGGACAACCACAATGATAGTCTTAGTACTGCATTTATCTCTTTATTAGATTCAATTGGCTTCTGTCAGAGTGTAAATAAACCGACTCATTGTCTGAACCACACTATTGATCTCGTTCTCTTACAGCGGATGTTTATCAGACAGTGCTGTTGCCAAATTCAAGGAAGTGATTCCTTCAGTATTGAATTCAATGCCATGTCTCAATGTAGCAGAGGACTTGTCTGCCTCCATTAGCCCCTTACAAATAGATCATCTTGTTGAGAGTACTACAGGGTCATTACAGACAGCACTTGACTCTATTGCACCTCTGAAAAAGAAGATAATTAAACAGAGGAGGTTAGCACCATGGTATAACCAGCAGACTCGTAAATTAAAGCAAGTGGCACGTAACTCTGAACGTAAATGGCGTGCCACTAAACTGGAAGAATCTCGCTTAGTCTGGCAAGATAATCTTAAAACCTACAGGAAGGCTCTCCGTAATGCCAGAACAGCCTACTACTCTTCTTTAATAGAGGAAAACAAGAACAACCCCAGGTTTCTCTTCAGCACTGTAGCCAGGCTAACAGAGAACCACAGCTCTATTGACCCATCTACTCCTCTGGGTCTAACTAGTAATGACTTCATGAGCTTCTTTAATGATAAAATTAGAACTATTAGAGACAAAATTCATCATGCCTTTCCTTCGACAGGCACTGATCTGCATTCTGACACAGCAAGTTTGGAATCAGCTGCAAAACCTGATACATATTTGGACTGTTTTTCTCCCATTGACCTTCATAAAATAACTTTGATAATTTCTTCATCTAAGTCGTCAACCTGTCACCTAGACCCCATTCCAACCAGGCTGCTCAAGGATATTTTACCGTTAGTTAGCCCTTCTTTACTGGATATGATTAATCTGTCTTTATTATCAGGATATGTACCACAGTCCTTTAAAGTAGCTGTAATTAAACCTCTTCTTAAAAAGCCCACTCTAGATCCAGAGGTCTTAGCCAAATATAGACCGATATCAAACCTTCCCTTTCTTTCTAAGTTACTTGAGAAAGCTGTAGCTAATCAGCTGTGTGAATTTCTTCATAAGAACAGTTTATTTGAAGATTTTCAGTCAGGATTTAGAGTCCATCATAGCACAGAGACCGCACTAGTCAAAGTCACAAACAATCTCCTAATGGCATCAGACAAAGGACTCATCTCTGTACTCGTCCTGTTAGATCTTAGTGCTGCATTTGACACCATAGACCATCAAATTCTTTTACAGAGATTGGAACATGGATTGGCATCAAAGGAACCGCCCTGAGCTGGTTTAGGTCATATTTCTTAGATCGATCTCAGTTTGTCCACGTCAATGATGAATCCTCCATGCATACCAAAGTCTGTCATGGAGTCCCACAAGGTTCTGTACTAGGGTCACTTCTATTCAGTCTATAAATGCTTCCTCTAGGGAACATTATTAGGAATCACTCCATTCATTTTCATTGTTATGCTGACGATACCAAATTATATTTATCGATCAAGCCTGATGAAACCAATCATTTAGCCAAACTGCAAGCATGTCTTAGGGATATAAAAAATTGGATGACCTACAATTTTCTGATGTTGAACTTGGATAAAACTGAAGTTCTTATAATTGGACCCAAACACCTCAGAAACTCTTTTTTCCGGAGACTTGGCTACCTTAGACGGGATCACCTTGGCCTCCAGCTCCACCGTAAAGAATCTTGGAGTCATCTTTGATCAGGATTTGGCCTTTAATTCCCACATAAAACAAATTTCAAAGACTGCATTCTTTCACTTACGCAACATTACCAAAATCAGACGCATCCTGTCCCAAGCGGATGCAGAAAAACTAGTCCATGCATTTGTTCCTTCTAGGCTGGACTACTGTAACTCTTTATTATCAGGCTGCCCCAATAAGTCTCTTAGGACTTTGCAGCTAGTTCAGAATGCTGCTGCACGTGTTCTGACAGGAACCAAGATCAGAGATCACATCTCTCCCATTTTGGCTTCCTTGCATTGGCTACCTGTTAAATCTAGAATAGAATTTAAAATTCTTCTCCTTACGTACAAAGCTCTTCATGGCCAGGCACCATCATATCTAAAAGAACTCATAGTACCTTACTACCCCTCTAGACCACTGCGCTCTCAGAATGCTGGGTTCCTTGTGGTTCCTATAGTTTCCAAAAGTAGACTGGGAGCCAGAGCTTTCAGCTATCAAGCTCCTCTTCTGTGGAACAAACTACCTTTCTGGGTTCGGGAGGCAGACACGGTCACCACCTTCAAGAGTAGACTGAAGACTTTCCTTTTTGAAAGCGCTTATAGTTAGGGCTGGCTCAGGCCTTCCCTTAGTTATGCTGCCATAGGACTAGACTGCCGGGGTTATCTGGGTTATGCCGTCAGGCATGGTACTGGTTCTCTCTCTCCCTCTCCCTCTCTCCCTCCAATCGTCATTATCATCAATGCATGTTACTAACTAAACTTCTTCCCCGAAGTTTCTGTGCTTTGTCATCCAGCAGGTTCTTATGGATCATGGCTGCTGCTGTGGTCTGCTGCTAACGTCCACTTGACGTCCCTTTGCTGAAAACCTTTTCTCATTCTCTCTCTCTCTCCTATTCTCCCTCTCTCTCTGTCTCTCTCTCTCTCCAATCATCATTACCATCAATGCATGTTTCTAACTAAACTTCTTCCCCGGAGTTTCTGTGCTTTCTCGTCCAGCAGGTTCTCATGGATCGTGGCTGCTGCTGTGGTCTGCTGCTGACGTCCACCATATATAGCATTACTGTCATTATTGCTACCATCTCCACTACAGCTTAGTTGGTTAATGACTTATTGCTGCTGTGCATCTGTGTCTCTCTATCTCTATCACAGATTCCACTGCTACTGTAATCACTCTACCATCTATTGTAATTCATTGTAATTGTACAACATGTTTGTGTTGATTGTTCTGTACATGTGACATCCATTGCACGTCTGTCCGTCCTGGAAGAGGGATCCCTCCTCTGTGGCTCTTCCTGAGGTTTCTTCCACATTTTTTCAAGGATATCACGGATATCACTGAAATCACTGTATAGTATGGCAAAAAAAAGTCATAGTTTAGTATGGTTTAAAAAAAAGTCATAGTATGTTAAAAAAAAAAAAAAAAAAAAAAAAAAAAGTCATAGTATGTAAAAAAAAAAAGTCATAGTATAGTATGGCAAAAAAAGTCATAGTATAGTATAGTAAATAATCATAGCATAGTATGGCAAAAAAAAGTCAGTATAGTATAGTAAAAAAATCAGTATATTATGGTAAGTAAAATTCACAGTATAGTATGGCAAAAAAACATACTATATTATGCCAAAAAAAGTCATAGTATATAGTATGGCAAAAAATGTCACTGTTTAGTATGGCAAAAAAAAGTCTTAGTATAGTATGGCAAAAATGTCAGTATAGTATGGTAAAAAAAAAAGTCATAGTATAGTATGGCTAAATATTCATAGTATAGTATGGCAAAAAAAGTCATAGTATAGTATGGCAAAAAAAAGTCATAGTATAGTATGGCAAAAAAAGTCAGTATAGTATGGCAAAAAAAGTCATAGTATAGTATGGCAAAAAAAGTCAGTATAGTATGGCAAAAATGTCAGTATAGTATGGTAAAAAAAAAAAAGTCATAGTATAGTATGGCAAAAAAAGTCATAGTATAGTATGGCAAAAAAAAGTCAGTATAGTATGGCAAAAAAAGTCATAGTATAGTATGGCAAAAAAAAGTCATAGTATAGTATGGCAAAAAAAAGTCATAGTATAGTATGGCAAAAAAAGTCATAGTATAGTATGGCAAAAAAAAGTCATAGTATAGTATGGCAAAAAAAGTCAGTATAGTATGGCAAAAAAAAGTCTTAGTATAGTATGGCAAAAATGTCAGTATAGTATGGTAAAAAAAAAGTCATAGTATAGTATGGCAAAAAAAAGTCTTAGTATAGTATGGCAAAAATGTCAGTATAGTATGGTAAAAAAAAAGTCATAGTATAGTATGGCTAAATATTCATAGTATAGTATGACAAAAAAAGTCATAGTATAGTATGGCAAAAAAAAGTCATAGTATAGTATGGCAAAAAAAGTCAGTATAGTATGGCAAAAAAAGTCATAGTATAGTATGGCAAAAAAAGTCAGTATAGTATGGCAAAAATGTCAGTATAGTATGGTAAAAAAAGTCATAGTATAGTATGGCTAAATATTCATAGTATAGTATGGCAAAAAAAGTCATAGTATAGTATGGCAAAAAAAAGTCATAGTATAGTATGGCAAAAAAGTCAGTATAGTATGGCAAAAAAAGTCATAGTATAGTATGGCAAAAAAAGTCAGTATAGTATGGCAAAAATGTCAGTATAGTATGGTAAAAAAAAAAAGTCATAGTATAGTATGGCAAAAAAAAGTCATAGTATAGTATGGCAAAAAAAAGTCAGTATAGTATGGCAAAAAAGTCATAGTATAGTATGGCAAAAAAAAGTCATAGTATAGTATGGCAAAAAAAGTCATAGTATAGTATGGCAAAAAAAAGTCATAGTATAGTATGGCAAAAAAAAGTCATAGTATAGTATGGCAAAAAAAGTCATAGTATAGTATGGCAAAAAAAGTCATAGTATAGTATGGCAAAAATGTCAGTATAGTATGGTAAAAAAAAGTCATAGTATAGTATGGCTAAATAGTCATAGTATAGTATGGCAAAAAAAAGTCATAGTATAGTATGGCAAAAAAAGTCATAGTATAGTATGGCAAAAATGTCAGTATAGTATGGTAAAAAAAAAGTCATAGTATAGTATGGCTAAATATTCATAGTATAGTATGACAAAAAAAGTCATAGTATAGTATGGCAAAAAAAAGTCATAGTATAGTATGGCAAAAAAAGTCAGTATAGTATGGCAAAAAAAGTCATAGTATAGTATGGCAAAAAAAGTCAGTATAGTATGGCAAAAATGTCAGTATAGTATGGCAAAAAAAAGTCATAGTATAGTATGGCAAAAAAAGTCATAGTATAGTATGGCAAAAAAAAGTCAGTATAGTATGGCAAAAAAAGTCATAGTATAGTATGGCAAAAAAAAGTCATAGTATAGTATGGCAAAAAAAGTCATAGTATAGTATGGCAAAAAAAAGTCATAGTATAGTATGGCAAAAAAAGTCATAGTATAGTATGGCAAAAAAAGTCTTAGTATAGTATGGCAAAAATGTCAGTATAGTATGGTTAAAAAAAAGTCATAGTATAGTATGGCAAAAAAAAGTCTTAGTATAGTATGGCAAAAATGTCAGTATAGTATGGTAAAAAAAGTCATAGTATAGTATGGCTAAATATTCATAGTATAGTATGGCAAAAAAAGTCATAGTATAGTATGGCAAAAAAAAGTCATAGTATAGTATGGCAAAAAAAGTCAGTATAGTATGGCAAAAAAAGTCATAGTATAGTATGGCAAAAAAAGTCAGTATAGTATGGCAAAAATGTCAGTATAGTATGGTAAAAAAAAAAAGTCATAGTATAGTATGGCAAAAAAAGTCATAGTATAGTATGGCAAAAAAAAGTCAGTATAGTATGGCAAAAAAAGTCATAGTATAGTATGGCAAAAAAAAAGTCATAGTATAGTATGGCAAAAAAGTCATAGTATAGTATGGCAAAAAAAAGTCATAGTATAGTATGGCAAAAAAAGTCATAGTATAGTATGGCAAAAAAAGTCATAGTATAGTATGGCAAAAATGTCAGTATAGTATGGTAAAAAAAAGTCATAGTATAGTATGGCTAAATAGTCATAGTATAGTATGGCAAAAAAAAGTCATAGTATAGTATGGCAAAAAAAGTCATAGTATAGTATGGCAAAAAAAGTCATAGTATAGTATGGCAAAAAAAGTCATAGTATAGTATGGCAAAAAAAAAGTCATAGTATAGTATGGCAAAAAAAAGTCATAGTATAGTATGGCAAAAAAAAGTCATAGTATAGTATGGCAAAAATGTCAGTATAGTATGGTAAAAAAAAAGTCATAGTATAGTATGGCTAAATATTCATAGTATAGTATGGCTAAATATTCATAGTATAGTATGGCAAAAAAAAAAAAAGTCATAGTATAGTATGGCAAAAAAAAAAAAGTCATAGTATAGTATGACAAAAAAAAAAAGTCAGTATAGTATGGCAAAAAAAAAAAAAGTCATAGTATAGTATGGCAAAAAAAAAAAAGTCATAGTATAGTATGGCTAAATATTCATAGTATAGTATGGCAAAAAAAAAAAAGTCATAGTATAGTATGGCAAAAAAAAAAAAAGTCATAGTATAGTATGGCAAAAAAAAAAAGTCAGTATAGTATGGCAAAAAAAAAAGTCATAGTATAGTATGGCAAGAAAAAAAAAGTCATAGTATAGTATGGCAAAAAAAGTCATAGTATAGTATGGCAAAAATGTCAGTATAGTATGGTAAAAAAAAAGTCATAGTATAGTATGGCTAAATATTCATAGTATAGTATGGCTAAATATTCATAGTATAGTATGGCTAAATATTCATAGTATAGTATGGCAAAAAAAAGTCATAGTATAGTATGGCAAAAAAAAAGTCATAGTATAGTATGGCAAAAAAAAAAAAGTCATAGTATAGTATGGCAAAAAAGAAAAGTCATAGTATAGTATGGCAAAAATGTCAGTATAGTATGGTAAAAAAAAAAGTCATAGTATAGTATGGCTAAATATTCATAGTATAGTATGGCAAAAAAAAGTCATAGTATAGTATGGCAAAAAAGTCATAGTATAGTATGGCAAAAAAAAGTCATAGTATAGTATGGCAAAAAAAGTCATAGTATAGTATGGCAAAAAAAAGTCATAGTATAGTATGGCAAAAAAAAGTCATAGTATAGTATGGCAAAAAAAGTCATAGTATAGTATGGCAAAAATGTCAGTATAGTATGGAAAAAAAAAAGTCATAGTATAGTATGGCTAAATATTCATAGTATAGTATGGCTAAATATTCATAGTATAGTATGGCTAAATATTCATAGTATAGTATGGCAAAAAAAAGTCATAGTATAGTATGGCAAAAAAAAAAAGTCATAGTATAGTATGGCAAAATAAAAAAAAAGTCATAGTATAGTATGGCAAAAAAAAAGTCATAGTATAGTATGGCAAAAAAAAAAAAGTCATAGTATAGTATGGCAAAAAAGAAAAGTCATAGTATAGTATGGCAAAAATGTCAGTATAGTATGGTAAAAAAAAAAGTCAGTATAGTATGGCTAAATATTCATAGTATAGTATGGCAAAAAAAGTCATAGTATAGTATGGCAAAAAAGTCATAGTATAGTATGGCAAAAAAAAGTCATAGTATAGTATGGCAAAAAAAAGTCATAGTATAGTATGGCAAAAAAAGTCATAGTATAGTATGGCAAAAAAAAGTCATAGTATAGTATGGCAAAAAAAAGTCATAGTATAGTATGGCAAAAAAAAGTCATAGTATAGTATGGCAAAGATGTCAGTATAGTATGGTAAAAAAAAGTCATAGTATAGTATGGCAAAAAAGTCATAGTATAGTATGGCAAAAAAAAGTCATAGTATAGTATGGCAAAAAAAAGTCATAGTATAGTATGGCAAAAAAAAGTCATAGTATAGTATGGCAAAAAAAAGTCATAGTATAGTATGGCAAAAAAAGTCATAGTATAGTATGGCAAAAATGTCAGTATAGTATGGTAAAAAAAAAGTCATAGTATAGTATGGCTAAATATTCATAGTATAGTATGGCTAAATATTCATAGTATAGTATGGCAAAAAAAAGTCATAGTATAGTATGGCAAAAAAAAAAAAGTCATAGTATAGTATGGCAAAAAAAAAAAGTCATAGTATAGTATGGCAAAAAAAAAAAAAGTCAGTATAGTATGGCAAAAAAAAAAAAAAGTCATTGTATAGTATTGCAAAAAAAAAAAAATCAGTATAGTATGGCAAAAAAAAAAAAAAAGTCATAGTATAGTATGGCAAAAAAAAAAAAAGTCATAGTATAGTATGGCAAAAAAAAAGTTATAGTATAGTATGGCAAAAAAAAGTCATAGTATAGTATGGCAAAAAAAAAAAGTCATAGTATAGTATGGCAAAAAAAGTCATAGTATAGTATGGCAAAAAAAAGTCATAGTATAGTATGGCAAAAAAAGTCATAGTATAGTATGGCAAAAATATCAGTATAGTATGGTAAAAAAAGTCATAGTATAGTATGGCTAAATATTCATAGTATAGTATGGCTAAATATTCATAGTATAGTATGGAAAAAAAAAAGTCATAGTATAGTATGGCAAAAAAAAAGTCATAGTATAGTATGGCAAAGATGTCAGTATAGTATGGTAAAAAAAAAAGTCATAGTATAGTATGGCTAAATAGTCATAGTATAGTATGGCAAAAAAAAGTCATAGTATAGTATGGCAAAAAAAGTCATAGTATAGTATGGCAAAAAAAAGTCATAGTATAGTATGGCAAAAAAAAGTCATAGTATAGTATGGCAAAGATGTCAGTATAGTATGGTAAAAAAAAAAGTCATAGTATAGTATGGCAAAAAAAAGTCATAGTATAGTATGGCAAAAAAAAGTCATAGTATAGTATGGCAAAGATGTCAGTATAGTATGGTAAAAAAAAAAGTCATAGTATAGTATGGCAAAAAAAAGTCATAGTATAGTATGGCAAAAAAAGTCATAGTATAGTATGGCAAAAAAAGTCATAGTATAGTATGGCAAAAAAAAGTCATAGTATAGTATGGCAAAAAAAGTCATAGTATAGTATGGCAAAAAAAAGTCATAGTATAGTATGGCAAAAAAAGTCATAGTATAGTATGGTAAAAAAAAAGTCATAGTATAGTATGGCTAAATATTCATAGTATAGTATGGCTAAAAAAGTCATAGTATAGTATGGCTAAAAAAGTCATAGTATAGTATGGCAAAAAAAAGTCATAGTATAGTATGGCAAAAAAAGTCATAGTATAGTATGGCAAAAATATCAGTATAGTATGGTAAAAAAAGTCATAGTATAGTATGGCTAAATATTCATAGTATAGTATGGCTAAATATTCATAGTATAGTATGGCTAAATATTCATAGTATAGTATGGAAAAAAAAAGTCATAGTATAGTATGGAAAAAAAAAAGTCATAGTATAGTATGGCAAAAAAAAAAGTCATAGTATAGTATGGCAAAAAAAGTCATAGTATAGTATGGCAAAGATGTCAGTATAGTATGGTAAAAAAAAAAGTCATAGTATAGTATGGCAAAAAAAAGTCATAGTATAGTATGGCAAAAAAAGTCATAGTATAGTATGGCAAAAAAAGTCATAGTATAGTATGGCAAAAAAAAGTCAGTATAGTATGGCAAAAAAAGTCATAGTATAGTATGGCAAAAAAAAGTCATAGTATAGTATGGCAAAAAAAGTCATAGTATAGTATGGCAAAAAAAAAGTCATAGTATAGTATGGCAAAAAAAAGTCACAGTATAGTATGGCAAAAAAAAAGTCACAGTATAGTATGGCAAAAAAAAAAGTCATATCACGGATATCACTGATATCACGGATATCACTGATATCAAGGATATCACTAATATCAAGGATATCACGGATATCAAGGATTTCACTGAAATAAAGGATATCATTGATGTCACGGATATCACGGATATCACTGATATCCCTGATATCCTTTATGTCAGTGATATCAGTGATATCCGTGATATCCTTTATGTCAGTGATATCAGTGATAACCTTGATATCCATGATATCAGTGATATCCTTGATGTATGCATGAATGTATGTATGCATGTATGTTAGTATGCATGTTAGTATGTATGTATGTTATACAATTATTTTTTAAATAAATTCCTTTGTGACATGAATAAAACATTATTTTAAAACAGCACAACTTTTTACTGATTTTCAAATAAAGAGTCATGTGTCGTCTACTGGATTTATTTCATGTCTTTACAATGACAACATACATACATACATGCATGCACACTAACATACATGCATACATACATACTAACATACATGCATACATACATACATACTAACATACATACATACTAACATATATGCATACTAATATACATGCATACATACATACTAACATACTTACATACATACTAACATACATACTAACATACATGCATACTAATATACATGCATACATACATACTAACATACTTACATACATACATGCATGCAAACATAAATCAAATCACATTTTATTTGGATAGCCCAAAGTCACATTTTGCCTCAGAGGGCTTTACAGTCTGTACAGGGAGTGACTCCCTCTGTCCTTCGACCCTCGGTTCGAGTGAGGAAAAACTTGCCCACAAAAACCCTTTTAACAGGGAAAAAATGTGGAAGAAACCTCAGGAAGAGCCACAGAGGAGGGATCCCTCTTCCAGGACGGACAGACGTGCAATGGATGTCACATGTACAGAACAATCAACACAAACATGTACAATTACAATGAATTACAATAGATGGTAGAGTGATTACAGTAGCAGTGGAATCTGTGATAGAGATAGAGAGACACAGATGCACAGCAGCAATAAGTCATTAACCAACTAAGCTGTAGTGGAGATGGTAGCGATAATGACAGTAATGCTATATATGGTGGACGTCAGCAGCAGACCACAGCAGCAGCCACGATCCATGAGAACCTGCTGGACGAGAAAGCACAGAAACTCCAGGGAAGAAGTTTAGTTAGAAACATGCATTGATGGTAATGATGAATGGAGAGAGAGAGACTGAGGGAGAGAGAGAGAATGAGAAAAGGTTTTCAGCAAAGGGACTCGCCTGAGCCAGCCCTGACTATAAGCTCTATCAAAAAGGAAAGTCTTAAGTCTACTCTTGAAGGTGGTGACCGTGTCTGCCTCCCGAACCCAGAAAGGTAGTTTGTTCCACAGAAGAGGAGCTTGATAGCTGAAAGCTCTGGCTCCCAGTCTACTTTTGGAAACTATAGGAACCACAAGGAACCCAGCATTCTGAGAGCGCAGTGGTCTAGAGGGGTAGTAAGGTACTATGAGTTCTTTTAGATATGATGGTGCCTGGCCATGAAGAACTTTGTACGTAAGGAGAAGAATTTTAAATTCTATTCTAGATTTAACAGGTAGCCAATGCAAGGAAGCCAAAATGGGAGAGATGTGATCTCTGATCTTGGTTCCTGTCAGAACACGTGCAGCAGCATTCTGAATTAGCTGCAGAGAAGGAGGCGCAGAGAAGCGTGTAAGACTGCAGCTCTGCTTCCTGGTCTCAACTCTGGGTTGTCACGGTTTTGGTCGTCTAATAAATTGGTCCATATTTCTAGATATGAGAGCTGCTCCATCCAAAGTGGGATGGATGCCGTCTCTCCTAATCAGACCAGGTTTTCCCCAGAAAGGTGTCCAATTGTCAATGAAGCCCACATCGTTTGCTGGACACCACCTCGACAGCCAGCGGTGAAATGACGACATGCGGCTAAACATGTCATCACTGGTCACATTGGGTCCAGAGAACACTACAGAGTCCGACATCGTTTTGGCGTATTCACACACCGATGATACATTAATTGGCGTAACCGGGAGTCATTACCGCCGACGTGGATAACAATCTTACTGTATCTACGTTTAGCCTTAGCCAGCAGTTTCCGTCGCCCGCTCTGGCCCCCGGGATGCATTTGACTCCGGCACCCGGTGTCGGTAACTTCACGTTCCGCAGAATGGAGCTGCCAATGACAGAGTTGGCTTCTCAGCGGGTCGCTGAGCGGGAGAATCTGTTTGAAACGTGAAGCGGTTGGTGGTGTACCGTGGGCTTCAGCTTGGGGCTATGCCTCTCTCGGACAGTCACCCAGCCTCCCGGCTGCTCGGGAACTACCGGGGAACGGCGAGCTGAAGCTAGCTTCGGTGGTACCGCACCGGCTACAGGGGACTGGCTAACTATAGCAGCGACTGACTGTTCTGTGGTACCGAGCCTCGAACTCACCGAGCCTCGCCTCCAAATCTACAAATAAACTACATTTATTACAGGTACCATTATCACTAAAGGAGGACGAGGAGTAGCTGAACATGTGGAACACAGGGCAGGAGAGACGAGGAGAGGAGAGAGGAGAGAGGAGGAGAGGAGAGAGGAGGAGAGGAGGGGAGAGGAGGAGAGGAGAAGAGGAGGAGAGGAGAAGAGGAGAGGAGAGGAGGAGAGAGGCCATTGCTATAGCTAGGTGAGAGTGTGACTCAGACAGGTAAACTCGGATTGCGGTTACTAGAGTTTAAGAAACCTGTTCGTGAAGACAGAACAAGTCTAAAGACAGTGCAGAGTTACGTAGACAGTCACTGATGTGAAAAAGAGCAGAGAGCACCGTGGCAGTGACACCGATAACCGGAAGTAACAGAATACGCTTACCGCAAAGCACGTCCAGGTGTCGCACGTCCAGGTGTCGCACGTCCAGGTGTCGCACGTCCAGGTGTCGCACGTCCAGGTGTCGCACGTCCAGGTGTCGCACTAGATCGGTAGAGTATGTATGTACTGTATGTTAGTATGTATGCATGTATGTTAGTATGTATGTTAGTATGTATGTTAGTGCTAGTTCAGAGTGAAGTGTGAACTTGTTTGTGGACGCCCACAGCATCAAGCATCTTACTACAGGGAGCATGACTGATGTATGAGAGCGTATTTCGCGAAAAAAAAAAAAGGTATTAAAAAAAAAAAAGAGTCGGAATTTTGATGGAAAAGTCAGAACTGGAATTATTTACATGTGAAAAAAGTATTTTCAGTTGAGAAATTTCTTTTATAAAATGCATCAAATGTTGTTTATTCATTTTACTGCATCAGCATTAGCTGGGAAGATGACCTTTGACCCCCCCAACCCCCTATAACACATACAGAGCATTGTTGTGAACAATGAATGGAGGTCATGTGCGCTAATGCAGCTGTGTGTGTGTGTGTGGAGGGCACGCTTTCCCAGGCCGACACAATACACTCACTCGACAGGAGTTTTTTTAAAAAGGGGGGGGTCGCATGTGTATGGAGGCCAAAATACTCAATATATACTCACACACACTCGTGCAAACCGTCAAACACGGGTGAATGCCACGGTCACTATTCAACCTTTTGTCAAGACTGTGTGTGAAAATAAAGCCCATTTGGATTTTGGTGTTCGTCGTGTCTTCAGGTCCAAATCTTCTGTCCTGTTTAGTAGAATGGATGGAGTCTCTCTGATGTCCTCCACAGGTTTGTGAAGCTCAGCCTGCTCACTCTGGTCGTCTCCATCTTTGAGATGAATCTGGTTTTCTCTTCAGTCACGTCTCCGTTAACTCCGTCTAACATTACGTGATGATGTTTTTAAGGTGTGGTCTGATGGAGGCGGTTTTCCTTTTGTAATCGAGTTACATGATTTTGTGACTTGAATCTGAAGTTGTGATTCTTCCTCGTGTGGCTGTGAAGACAGAAGTGAAGCTGAAGCAGCTCATAAACTCTCCAACACGTCTCGTGTTTCTCCTCATTAACACGTGACTGTTTTTCTTCACACGTGCTGAAACTTTTCTTTTCAAACGTCGCACTAAACTGAGACCGGTCGCCTGCCGGAGAGTTTCAGCTCTCGTCACTGCGGCGTGGAAACTCGCAGAGTCGTATTATTCCATGAGTTAGATGGAGTTAACGGAGACGTGACTGAAGAGAAAACCAGATTCATCTCAAAGTTTTAATAAAGAGTCAGTTCAGATTATCTGCAGTGGGCTTAGACCAACAATGAAATCTTCATTTGTGAAGAAATTAGGTCAGTTTAACTGCAGTGAGGACAGACGTCGACGTTCTGCTTGAAACATTTGACACAGAGACAAACCAAACTGACGTCATTTATTTAAAACATTCATTATAAAAGAAAAATTACATTTTGTGAATTGCTGTATTTACAGAAAAATACATTCTTTAACATCTACATACAGTTTACATGGTTCGTTTGTTCACTGCAGAGTTCACTCCGGGCTACAGTCACAGGTTCGTTCAAGCTTAAATTAAGTCGCCGTAAAGTTCATCTTTAATTTTCTTTAATTAAAAACAAAAAAGGCACTAAGAGGACAAACGAGTAACAACAGGTGTCAGAGCTGAATCATAAATAGCTTTTTGCCTTTGGCAGTGATCAAACTGAGCTCAGTCACTGTTTTTACACACTAAAGGCTTATCAATAAATACAAGCACTGAAAATGAACTTTGCACAACTGTAGCCAGTTTTCCTCTGAAAGTCAAGTTTTCCAGGAATGTAACAAAGAATGTGCAACCAGGTTGCAACTATTAATAAAACAAACAATAAATTTGAGCCACGTTAACAAGTTGAGATTGTTCCTGCGGCTCCGTGTAGATAAATCTACGAGTTCACACCACCTTCACGGGAATTTAGGCGACGGGTTAATTAAAAATACTTGAATGTTTCCACTTCACCGTGGAATGAAATATTCTGAGACTTTCCTCATTTTAAATGTTCCTGAGACTCTGAAGCACTGAAAGCCTCAATTTCAAGAACAGCACCAGAGAAACGCTCAGAGATCATCACAGGTACAAAATGTTCAGATGGTCGAGAAGCAAAGACGTCAACGCGTCTCGGTTTGTCGACGAGGGTTAAAATTCAGAGTTAACCTGTAAATTATGTCAAAGTTTGGTAACCGGCCTAAAAACATCAATCTTAGTGTTCAGAAATCAAAACGTGCTACATGACATGAAGTCTGAATTATCGCTCACGGGCTGGTCGCGGTCACGTTGGTCGGCGGTCGCGTTGGTCCGAGGGGTTTTGGCATTCGGCGTCGTCACTTCAGGTCAAACTGTGGAGAGGTAGCGTGTCTCGCTCGTGGTCGTGTGCTGCCGTTCACGGATTGGCTGGTTTCTCCGCGCTGCTGGGTGGAGTCAGGATGGCTCCCACGGCGACGGGCGACATCTGAGAGTCGGGGAGGTTGATCGTCTGACGCTGAGCTTTTCTCTGCAGGACGAGACACAAAAGACGGCGTTAGTCACAGAACAGCTCAGACCCGATTCTGTTAGCGCCTCGCTCAGTGCGGCGCCGTGAGGACTGAGCCTTCGTACACGGGCCGCCCGGTAAACCTGAACAGTCACATTAAAACTTTAAACTGGCGTCTCACCAGCAGCTCCAGATATGCGACGTGTGTCTGGATGTTGTGTCGGTCGTCAGCTTTCACTTTGGGGAAGTCCTTCAGCTGAGGTTTGGCTTCAGATCGCAGCGTGTCCATGAAGGGCGTCATCCACCGGACGCACGGCGCCACGCTCTCCCACGTCAGGCCTGGTGGAGACAAACCGAGCGTTAGCTGTTGAATCAAAGAGAACGCGCAGCAGACGTCCAGGTGAGGAAATCAAACTCACCTGAGACTTTATGGACAACGTCAAACGTGGAGAAGTGGCAGAAGGCGGCGGCGGCGAGGACACTGTAGCTGTAGTCCAACGAGTTGAAGTCCATCATGCAGAGGTCCAACAGCTGTGACACAGGAGAGGTCAAAGGTCAGGGCGGCTGTTTGTCATCATCGCCTCTCGTGTCAGCGAATCAGGTGTGAAGGTTACCTGTGTGATCTGGATGTACGTTTCCTGGGAGAACTGCGGCACCAGGAAGTTCTCTCCGTCCTTCTGAGCGTCGACCTGAGCGTACAGCTTCAGCCACGAGATCGGCGTCTCCGGACACAGATTCCAGTCCAACGCCTGCAGAGAGAGACGAGAGGACGCGTCCATCAGGACAGAACTCTGGACAAACTGTCTGCTGCAAATCAGAGTGAACAGACGTGACGGAGGACGGGCGGCGTTTGTAGTCGTACCTTCAGCATGATCAGCTCCGTGTTCTGGATGTCCCACGTGTCGCAGGCGCCGTCTGTGACGTAGGCGAACTCAAACAGTTTGGGAGGGTAAATTTCCTGAAGAGCAGGGGAAAAAAGCAGGTGGTGGTCAGTCATGTGACAGCTATCTCACAAGAACCAATAAGAACTCAGCGAGCGACTCACTTCTATCTTGGAGGCGATGAAGAGCGCTGTGATGCCGAGCAGCTGCAGGTACTCTTTGCTGACGTTCTCCTCAGTCAGCATGAAGCGGTCGAAGAAGTCCTGGGCGAGGTACGCCGTCTGCCGGTGGAGGCTGTACACCTCGCTCACCTGCGCACACACACACGGCGTTAACACCTGAACAAACACTTCAAACGTCTGAGCGACACACACTCTGCTGACGCGTCCTCACCTCCAGCAGCCAGTCCAGCAGGATGGATCTCATCTTGGGCTGCAGCTTGGGGTGCCGCTGCAGGTAGCTCTTATCGTGAACGTACTTCAGCTCCTTGTTGAGCATCTTGATCCAGACGTCGTCTGAACTGGCCCAGCTGGAAGACAAACAGACGTCTTTGTTCATGTGACATTCAACAACGTTTAGAAAACGTTTGCAGACCACGCGCGGCTTACCTGAGCTGAGGGATGGGCGACGCCTTGATGAAGAGGTTCTTGAAGGTGTACTGCTTGAAGCCGGACGGGTCCGACGGCTCGAGCTCTTTGTGGGGAGTTTCGATGAGAACGCACGGACTCGCTCCGTCCTCCGACCAACACTTCTGCAGACAGAACGAGGAAACACGTCTGACAGTCTGAAAATAAACTTCTTCTTCTCTGCTTTGAACTTCCAGTTAAACTAACACTGACACCTGGTGGTGACATGAAGACACTGCAGCACCTCTAATGTCCTGTTAACGTCTTTCATTGTTTAAGCTCGATGTTCAACACAGACGTGGAAAATGAAACATTCTGCAGCAACAACCTGAACTTACAGAGCGCTAAACTGAAAAAAGAAAGAGGCAGGGCGCTGTGAAAGGGAGGAGAACAGATAACACACACACACTTTTATCAGCCACACACACACACACACACACGACGCCATGTGGACACACTGACCTGGATTTCATAGCTCTGTTTCTTGGCAGCAGGTTGGAGTTTTTTCTTGGACGGCTGGAGGAGAAAACAAAAACAAGCAGGTGAGTTTATAACGGCGACGTCAGGATAAGACACCTGAGCTCTGAACACATTTACACACTTTAACACACACACACACACACACACCTCAGACTTCCTCTTCTTCAGCGGGGCTCTGACGGTCGGCTCGAGTGTGTTTGAGTCTCTGGCTTGCAAAGTGATGCGACCGCTGAAGGAGACATGAAAATATAATCAGCACCACAGATTCATCATCATCACTGTTTCTCAAACTGTGGCATGGGGACCGCTGATGGCACGCAGCCTTCCTGAAGCGGCTCCTCATAAAAATAAACCAGAGCGAACGATTCAAAGTCAGGTCACTCGTTTGTGTTACAAAGTTAAAATACAGACTCTGGTCTGACCAGCTGAACCTCAGTACATCGGGTATTTAATGAGGATGAACTGACGGCTGGAATACTTTAAGATGAATGTTTCGTGTCCTGATGAGGTGAAATAAAACTCGTCTGAAGTGTTTGAGAATGAATAAAAACACGTTTGAACATGAGTCGATGGCTCACCTGCGTCTGGACATGATGACGAATGAATTTATGGCTGCGCTGCAGAGACAGAGAGGAACAGGTGAGACTCAGATCATTTAACATCACACACACACACTTCATATAAATACAAGTCATCCATGATGTGAAGGGTCCTCGGCCATGCAGCAGCCTGTAAGAGGCCTTAGGTGGAAGGAAATTAATTCAATCAAAGTTCTAAAGAGGCCAAATGATTCCTGGAAAGTCCTGGAGGATCCACAAGGAGTCCTGGGATTCAAAGACCCAACATGAGACAGAAAATCAGGTCTTGAAGTCTCAGCCTGGAGCTGCTGCTGGTGGATGTGGTTAGCTCGTGATAACACAGATAGCTTCTGATCAGCAGTAAAAGGAGCCAAAGCGGCTCCGCAGATCAATAAAAGATCGATTAATAAAGCCAGAGGTCACATGTGGACAGCACGAGGACAGGTGTGTCAGAGGAAACCTGTAAAACGGATCAAATCAGACCTTAAAGACTAAAACTAGCCCGACGAGCTGCGTGAGCTAGTGCGGCATCAGGAGCCGGGAGGAGGGGGGCAGCTCGCTGCCTGATTTCAAACAAAAAAAACTCAAAAATACCCGAATCAAACCCGGGTTCACCTGCTCGGACACGGAGCACACACCTCCACGGTGCTCTGCGCTGCTTTACATGCACGAAAAAACGACAAATATCAACTTTATTCCGGGGTTGAAACTCAAAGACGCGCCAATTTCCACAGCGCCAAAGCGGGAGGATTTAGAGCCTCCCCTGAAAGAGCTCCAGGGAGGAGCGGGGACAAACTGCGAGAAATGCCCGCTAAACATCAACCATGGCGGGTTTCAAACCTCGGTAACCTCCCGGGAACCACACACCGAAACAGGAGCCTTCTTTAAGCCCGCGAAGCGACGTTAAAGTCGGGTAAACCGAGGCCAGCGCGAGGCTAACTTATGGAGGGAGCAGGGGAGCTACCGTGATTAGCAACTGCTAACTAGGTCAACAATAACCAGCTAACCAGATTACACTCGTTTACAGACGCAAACAGCTGATTACTGGGCCGGTTTCATGTAAAAACAGACAGCAGGGCTGGAGACAAAGACTAACCAAGCTTTTTAAAGCACACAAAGGTGAGCTCGCGCTCAGGTGAGCTCCTCCGAGGCGGTAAACAAACCTGGAGAAGAGTCCCGGAGCCGCCGGAGGAGACACGGACACACGAGCCTCCTTCAGAAGCGCCAAAATTAAAGAGTTAAACACTAAAATGAGGCGGCGGCCGCTCCGCCGGCCGTAAACCCGCAAACTAACGCCTGGAAGTCGGTTATTTAAAGGTTAGCGCGCTCGGTGTGGACCGGGACACGGTGTGAGGACTTGAATGTGCGTTAAAAACCGACGTGTACGTGTGTGAGCCGGTGCCCGGTGCTCGGTGGTCTTACCTCCTCGGTGCTGAATGAATGAATGCATCAGCTGTGGCGCCGGCGCCAATCCTTATATCCGCGATATGCTGGGGTGCCCGCTGCTCACTGCGCATGCGCGTTCCCGGTTAACTTTAACGCGCTAAAATGTTCAAATCCGAGCCGCGATTTTACCGAGCGAACGGCCCGGCTCGGCTAGAACACGGCCGGTACACGCGTTTACGTGATTTAACCGTTAATCTGAAGCGGCGGGGAGCGTTTAAACGGGCCGTTCACCGCGTTTACCGGCAGTTTACATTCATTTCTAACGGACGCCCGAGCGCGCGACGCTTTTTGTGACGTAAACGCCGTCTTCCGCTCATTCCGGTTGAACTTTAACGACTCGGCGGACCCGTGGACACCGTCTAACGGCGCCGTCGCGCGGTAATTCGTGATATTAGCGGAGTTATTAGCCGTTAATTTCGCGGTACCGAAACGACTTCCGCGTGCTTGTCCCGCCCGTGGGAGGCGGCCTCAGTGACGCGCAGCCAATGGGAGCGCGAGCAGCACGGCCGCGTGCTTCCTCCGCAGAATGTAAACAGACGGAGCACGTGCGAGCTGCTGTCAAACCAGAAACGCGGTTTGACACGCGCGTTTAACGCAGTTTACCTGTTTTTACCTGAAGTCTGTGATGTTTAATGAACACTGCAGCGTCCGCAGTAACTCAGTACACCGAGTATCTGACGTAAAGTACTTTAATTCGTCCTGTAAAGAGTATTTCCTCTGAGCGGCTCAAACTTCTTAAGAGCTGTGTGATGGAGCTCACACACCATGAAGCCTTCAGCTGGTTACACCGTGACATACACACTAATATACTGTTTGTATGTTGTAGTATTACTGTACTAACTTCACCTGCTGAGTACTGAGTTGTTTCTGTCTGAACTACCAGCTCATCACATCACATCCATACCAGGCCAGTCAAATGAATCAAACAGAGCCAGCTGCGTATGAAAACATTTATTATAGGCTAATGAGAGATCACATGTATTAACTATAACAGTTCAAAAACAGATGACCCCAATTCATTTTTTTAATTAGCTTTTTTTGACATCAGAACAGAGCGAATCGATCTGTCACACATCCAAAAATACAAAGAGACCAGTTATGTCGATAAATAAAAAGTTAAACTAAAAACGTCCTACAACCTTTTTTTGATTTTTGGCAAAGTGCTGTTTTTATTATTCCAGTAAACTACACAAACAAAACGTCTAACACTTGGTGAAAAATAAAAATGCCACAAAATATTCTTCACACAAACAAGGAGAAAAGTTGCTACATCGTTCTGTCTGGTTTGTTGAGTCATTATAAAGGCTGTACACGGGGCGGGCGGCGGCGGCGGCGTGCATAGTTGGTTTCTGATGTGTGTTTTATTTATTACGTCTGCTCAGGACATTACAAGAAAACAAAAAGGGGAGTTCAAGTTCTTCATTGATGCATTGTCATTACAACATTTCTACCTGGAAGGCACGTGATCCACAAATTTCAAGGCATTGAACAAAAACATTAGAAATCCCTGTTAGTCTGATGATGGAGAGATGAACTGAGAACACAACATGAAACATGTGAAAGGCTCCTGACAGCAGGAGGAGACGGATCATCGCCGCACGTCTCCTCCCGTCCCTTCTGTCTTTAAGTTTGCCTTTTTTAAAAACACAAAATAACATCGTCCACGGTCGCAAAGCTCGATTTGCAGAGAGAGAGAAAGACATTCAAGATAAAATAAGCTTAAATACACCAGAGAGAGCCACACAACCATCAGATTATGTACAGCAAACCGTACAGACGGCTAACAAATGTTTTTGTTAGTGCTTTCTTATTGATGCTACCGTCCCATCGACACAAACTGATCAGACCACGCTGCAAGAAAGTCTCCATCACAGGCGAGTTAGTCTTCATTGAGCTGAGAATATGAAACATGATCAGTGAGACCAACGTTTGGCCTTTAACGTCACAGAAGTCATGACAGAGACGGAGCGTGAAGGGAAACTATAACTCAACGGCTGAACTCCACCGGGAACGGATGTGACGTGTTCTGTGCACGCCGTCAGAGCTGATCGCAGTCGTTCTAGTCGATGTTTCAAACCCCACCGGAAGCACCGCGGCCCATTTCAGCGGCTCGGCCAACAGACGCCACGAGCGGCCCGCGTCAATCTGCACAGAGGACGTAAGACATCGAAGGAGCATATTTTCAAAATAAAACACCCGGTGCAGGTTTCCAATCACAAAAAGAGACACAAGGAAACTATTTTAGTCAGTGTGGCGCTTCTGAAAGTCGCGAGGACGATGAACCGAAATATACTCGGTGGCGTTTCACCGCGAGTCTTAATGAGCTGCTGCTGAACTCTCAGCTACACCCGTTGTTCCCCTTCAGTTGGTGCTGTGCTCCGTCTCCATGATGAGAACAAGTAAACGACAGGATTTAGTCAGTCTGAAGACTTCACGCGTCACTCTGTGAGGTTTCCTTTTCGTCCCGCAGCGTGGCAACAAAACACTTCGACACAAGTTCGACAACAAATCAAATAAAAAGAACATCATAAACTAGTGAAGGGTTAAAAGATCACTGCTACTTTTTTGGTTTAAATATTTTTAAAACAGTTTAGCAAAAATGTAACTAAGTTAACATGAAAAATAGAGTTAAAAAGCATAAAGTAGGTTTCTAAAAAAACGTGTTAGGTTCACTCGAGCAACGTAAAATAACAAATATAGAAACATGAAAACAGTTTCTCTCCATCTCGATGGATTTCCAACAGTCGACTGAGAACGTCAAGAGTTCATTTTCACAGTCCAGGGACCAAAAACAAACAAATAAAAGTCAATTATTCCTCAGAAACACGAGGGGAAAGCTCGCCAGAGACCGAGCTGGAACAAGTCAAAGAATCATTAGCCGTCAAGTAAATCTGCATTTTCCTAAAGAGTAAAGGTGATTGGTTGTGACCCTGAGAAGTGGACTGCAGATTCATTTAAGAACAAACAAACAAATAAAAAATCTTTTTCCATTTTCTTTTTTTTCCGTCACGCTAACACGACTCTACAACCATGCAACAGACTGCCACACTAACATAAACCAAACATACGTAAGCGAGAAACCGTAGACGCAGATATACCGACTTCATACTGATATGTAAAAATCTGTTTTTTTCTTTTCAAAAAAATATTTTGGAAGTTTTTTTTTGTTTTTTTTAAAATACATTTTATTTTATTTTTTAAACATTTCTATTCATCTCAAAGCTACCATTAAAACAAGGCGTTTAGTGATATTTAACCCAGTCATTTTTCTTTTTTCTTTTTTTGTTTTTCAAAAAAATACGGTGAAAATTACTGAATTACAAAGTCAGAGGCGGGTTCAGCCCGGCGCCGGCGGGCGACAAGCGAAGACGAGCCGACAGCGTTCAGCGACGATTTGAGGCAGGAAACATCCCGACGAACACTGTGACGCTCAGTGAGTGAGTCAGTCTCCATGTTTAAATGTCCACACTGATCTAGATAGAACCTTTTCTAAAAGTTTAACAGTCACTGACTGACTGACTCACTCCCGCACACTTGAAATGTGAGGCGAGTGGTATTCAGTTGGGTGCAGTCTGCAACTTTACCACTTGATGCCACTAAATCGTACACACTGCACCTATACGAGCGTGGACACCGCCTTAACTCCACCGGTGAGCCGCGTCTTTGTGGACGTCCGGTTAAATAAAGGCTGTGAGGGAAACTAAAATCTGTCTTTACCGTCAGAAAACAGGCTGCAGCTGCAGTTTCAGGTTCGAGTCAGCGGTGACTCTCTGTTCTGTCTCTCGGTTCTCGGTTACTACGCCGTCCGGTTTCACACAGAAACCCTCTGAGCGCCAAAACATCTCGAAACTTTCCAGATTTAATCGTGAATTTAGGGGGACTGACAACAGTCGACATGGAAGCAGCTCAGGCTGACTCTCCGGCATACATTTCCCATAATGCAAAGTGATAAGACTCTATATGGGAGCTGTTTCCATGGACTTCCAGTGGAACGTCCCTTTAATCAAAGAGCATTCTGGGAAACGTAGGAGCTCTCAGACTGTCGATGACGAGCGTCAGATTATTAGAGGGGACGTTTCCTTTGAAGTTTTGACTTCACGCACTTCGTCGCTACGGGCAACGCTGCGGGGCAACGACCACAACACTCCTGTACTGATTAAATGGCGACGTTGTGCTGCTGCTACTGTTCAAATGATGATGAAATGTCAAGTTGCCCGTAAAGTTGCCGCTGACGTCGCCGTGACGTCATCTCAGCGTCCCGCCGCGCTGTGAACCCGCCGCTGAGTAAAGTGACCTACAGCATTGATTCTACACATTAAGATGTCCAAGAAGAAGAAGGAGAAGGAGAAGAAGAAGAGAAGAAGGAGAAGAAGAAGAAAGGGGGGAGAGAGGGAGGAAGAGGACGTCACCATGACAACCCTGCCTCTCTGTGATTGGACACAGACTGGTCCAGCGGGGGGGAGATGGACAGACGGAGGAGGAGGGAAACTTTTTACCCACTGACCACGAGCTGATGACATCATCAGCCACTTTCCCTATTTCACCGGCCAATCAGATTTCAGAACAGATCGGGGTGACTGATGGCTGATGACGTCGATCGACTTGCTGCTGGTGTTGATTTCTTGAAAAGAGAAGAAGAAACCAGAGGTGTGTGTGTGTGTGTGTGTGTGTGTGGCCAGTGTTAGTTTCCCCATACTGCTTATAGGACTGATGATGATGATGATGATGATGATGATGATGATGATGGTGGTGAAGGTGACGTCAGCAGACTCCTCAGAAGTTGAGGTGTCTCTGGTTGGGCTGGTGCAGGTGCACGGTGCTGCTGGCCTTCGGGGGGCGCAGCAGGTTGAGGCGTCGCAGGGCGTTGCGGGACAGCGGTTGGGTGCGTTGGGCGGCGTTACCCGTCCGCTGCTGCAGGACGCCGCTGCGGGCGGAGAGCGCCGCGGCGTAGCAGGCGGAGTGGAGGCCGGAGCGACGCTGGACCACTGCCACCTCGGGCCTGCGGGGGGCGACAGAGACAAACTGTGAAGTGTTCTCTGGCAGACAGGAAGTTCAGTAACACCTGGTCAAAGTGTGTTTACCTGTGACGAGGGCCGTCCAGGCTGCGCCTGCCCTTCTCCTTCCCACCTGAGGCTGTCGGGGCGGAGGACATGTTTCCAGGCAACAAGCCCAGCTCCAGGTCGAGGGAACGAGGCAGGGGGTCGAGGCTCAGTCTGGGGGGGCTGTGGTGGGCGTAGACGGACATGCTGGGGTGCTCGATCAGCAGGTTCTCCAGAGGGCTGGTCTCCAGGAGGACGGGCTTGCTGCCGCGGCCGGTGAAGCACGGCGGGGGGGTGACGAACCAGCTCTCCTCCAGAGAGCCGACCTCCAGACGGAGGAACCCGCTCTCCTCTTCATCCTCCTCGTCCTCGTCATCCTCCTCCTCCGCCCCGCCGTCTGGGTCGGTATCAGCCGTGGAGTTGAGGGAGGTGCAGGAGGCGTAGCGGATTGGAGGGCTGGCCATGGGTGAGGGGATCATCACCAGGTCTTCCTCCTCCTCCTCCTCCTGCTCCTCCTCAGGACTGGCAGTCGATTGAGAGAGGCCGTCACCACACTGACCGGAGCAAGCTTCAGCTGCAGGGAGAGACACAGCTTCAGATTAACAGTGTGGTCCGACACAGAGAGAATAAACTGTGAAGACGTGTGAGGGCGCAGTGAGTCCTTCATCGTCACGTTACACAGGCTGCAGTGTGTCTCTGTAATTCAAGTCATTACAAAGACACTGTAGATTCCAGTGTAGTGTCCTCAGTCTGCCAGCAGGCGGCACTGTGAGCTGCCTGTGCTGTCACTGAGCTCAGCATCACCTCCATGTGAAACCACAGCATGTTTCTGCCAGCTGAACACGCTAACACAGCTGAATCATCTGCTCACAGCTGCCTGAGCCTCGTTTCCTCCTCCGATAACAAAGCTGCAGAAATAAATTATCGCATCACTTCCTGCTGCTGCAGCTCGCACGGCGGGAGGCGTGCCGGAGCCTCGGCTCTGATCCGTCAGCCTCTAATGATTCACAGAGACAGACACAGGAAGTTATGAGGTGGAACGCAGCAACATGATCTGGAGCTGGCAGACGGGAAACTAAAAATAACTCCATCTGTTTAAGGAGCTGTGCTTCTGTCCACAGAGGCTGCACACAGCTGGAGGAGCGAGCCGCCGACGTGAAACCACACCTCTGACCTCGCTGGCTGGTGAACCCGCGTTTGAGCTGCACACTCCGAGTCTTTCTTGTTTACTCACAACAGACGTGCGAGGCTGACTCAGCAGCTGAGCTCCACGCCTCCAGTCTGCAGGTGTGAAGCTCTGGCTGTCGGTTTGTCCGGCTAACGAGGTCGGCGCTGACGAATGAACCGTCTGACCTTCCACAAACGCCACACGCAATAACATACATGTTACATGTACGCCTCTCATCCACGGTCCATGTTTCAAACCAGATTAAACTTCATGTTTCTGTTTCGCAGCGTAAATTTAAGTCAGACTCAGATTCAGAAGCTGCTTCATGAAATAAACAAAGAAACGAGGTCGAGTGTCAGAGTTCAGACATTCAGTCTGAGCGTCTGATTGGCTGCAGCCACATTCTTAATTTTATTCCCTGCAGTTTAAATATTAATCGTCTGAGCGAGTCGTGGCGTTCTCGTGTTTGTATGTAGCTTAAAGATGATGGTGGTTGTCACGGCGATCGGCCTTCAGTCTTAGACCAGGTTAGGTTACATTTAAATCTTCAGACGAGGACACACAACACCGCATCCAGGTGTGTGATGGAGTGTGTGTGTGTGTTTAACTGGAAGGACGTCAGCGGCGGCTCTCTGCCCATACATGTCCACCTCCACCAGCCCAGAATGGGAACTCCAGCAGCTCCACCAGGGTCTATTTTTACCTCCTCTGGGTCCCGCAGGCGCTTTTGTTTGACCTGTTTACAGGTTGACTACCATAAACTGCCTGATGGCAGCCTGCCACGCGGCCCCGGCCGACCCTCCTGCAGCCTGAAACATCCACTCAGGCGTGGAATCAGACACGGGTCGAGACCGGCGGCGGGTGAACGGCCGGCCAAACCGAAGCTGTGCCGAGCTTCACTTAGAGCCACCTGGAAGTCACTGCAGTGTGTCATGTTACTGTATACAGTGTGTGTGTGTGTGTGTGTGTGATAACCTGAACTTCTCTGGGTGTCCTGTCTGTTTTGACTGAGGTCTTTTTTTGAGACTCAGCTGGAAACTTGGCTCGACTCGGAGACGTTCAAGCGGTCTAAAGTTAAACAGCATCTTTCTCTGACCTCGTTTATCTGCACACAACACTTTCAACTCAGTGTTTATATCAGCATCACACAACTTTAACACAACTATATCATCCCACCGTGTAACTGTGTCCAGCTGTACTCGAGTATTTACTCTGATTACATTACTTCTGATCAAAAACCAGCAAGTCGACAACTTTGCTAACAGCCAATCATCAACCAGGTCACCAGCAGCAGACACAGCAGCCAGCTGACTTCTTAGCTTCCTTCGTCCTCTTCGCTCTCTTCTCCTCTGCCATGTAGAGGCCGATGAGCCCGGTTACATTGCCCAGCTCCAGTTCTAGCATGACACCAGCTGCACACCCTGTTAGCCTTCTTCTTCTTCCAAACCTCCTGTGGTACAAACACTAACAGCCCCTCAGTCTCTGAGCTCACAGTCCGAGCAACACGGCTAACAAACTGAGCTAACATTAGCTGTGTCGTCTCGGAGACTTACCCAGGTAGTTGACCAGGATCCAGTCTTCATCCTCCTCCTCTTCCCCCTTGCCGTCTCCGGTTCTGCTGCGCCGGCTCAGCTCCTCCATGTCGTCCCCGAACAGAGCGCTGGCAAACCTCTGGAACATCCCTGGACGTCCTGCGGGGGCACGAGGCCGGGGGAGGCGGGGCTGAGGGAGGCGCGTGGCTCGGGGCGACGGCGGGAAGGCGTGGCGCACACTTTGGTCATCAGCTGCGGGGTTCACGGCGGCAGGAAGGCTCCGGAAAGGTGTTAAAGTGCATCAATAAGGTGTGGTCATGGATCATCTGAGGGTCAGCAGACACAGGCTGGACATCGCTCGCGTCAGGGTCGATTCAACAAGTGCAAAAATACTAAAAAACGAACCCTGAGGGGAGAAAAGATGAAACGGGTCAGTAAAAGGTCCAAAGTTCAGGTTCAGGTCTCTGAATGCTGACCTTTGAGTCCTAATTTTTGTGACTTAAAGCTGTTTTAATTCCGATTTTAGCCACATGGGGGCATCAAAGCAAACTGAAAGCACCAACTGTCACCTTATAAAGTAATTATGACAGATCTGATGAGTCTATTTTCTCTCTTCTGTCTCAGTTTTTGGTCTCCACCACCTCCTGCAGACTTTCTTGTCTATGCTGTTTGTTTTTGACTCCTGGACGCAGCCTGGAGGAGAACGCGACGGCTCAGACGATGTAAACCGGGCTGTGACGCTCGTCCTTCGTACAGCAGCTGCAGAGACAACAACACCGATCGCTTCTTATTCTGTAGACTAATACTTTCCATGAAAGACTGAACGGAGACCAGCAGAGCGGCTGCCAGCCAGCTGTGTGTGTGTGTGTGTGTGTGTGTGTGTGGTGAACACATCTCTTTATTTACTGTTGAATAAAACACAGTCAGCTCGACAGCCGAGGAAGCTGCAGCTGCCGCTCGCCTCTGTCACAACTGACGGGAGACTAATCCGCTCTGACTTCACGGCGTTGTGAATCGAGCTCGAGGATGTGTGTGTGTGTGTTCACACTGTTAAATGTGTTGCCTTACACACACACACACACATGCAGCGTCTCTTTAATGAGGGATGCGACGTGATGCTCGGCAGGTGAAGAGACAAACCTTCACATTTGAAAGTTTTCAGATGTGACAGTCGCCTTCAGCTCAAACACCTGGAAGCTCTTCAAGGTCGAGAGATCTGAGAGGATCTAATGGCAGAAAGTAAATATAATATTCATCATGTGTTTTTGTTAAAATGAATCTTTGGTGTCTGCAGAGAGGGCGGCCATGTTGCATCTCTGTTTGTACAGGAGCCCAGAGCAGACAAACCAAACACCGGCCCTGACAGAAGCGTTCACACTTCATGGCTGCCACAGTTTGAGGCGAGGAGTACTCAGTGGGCTGCAATCTGTAACCTCGCCACTAGGTGCCACCAAATCCTTCACACTATCAGAGCACCTGTCAGAGAGCGTCCAGCGCCATGACGTCCGCTTTGAATTTAAACTGAATTCATCTTTTTAAACCCAAATTTAACTAAATCCAACATTAAATCTAAAACTCATAATCGAGAAATAATACACAGCAGCATTGAAAATTTATAGATAACAATAATAATTATATTTTAACATTATTTTAATGTGATTTTGGTAATTACCAATGCTGTTAATTAGAGCAGCTGTGTTTAAAGTTTACAGTGGTCTGATAAACTTTTAACTTCTCATCATCAGTCATGAAAATCTTTGTTCTACACCTACAGACACTGTAACAACACTGTAATAACACTGTAACAACACTGTAATAACACTGTAATAACACTGTAATAACACTGTAACAACACTGTAACAACACTGTAACAACACTGTAATAACACTGTAACAACACTGTAATAACACTGTCTGTCACATCTGTCCAAATAAAAACACCTGGAAGATTCAAATGTGAAGATTTGATTCTTCTCTGAATATGATTCACACACACACACACACACACACACACACACACACACACACACACAGTAATAAACTGTTGCAGCCCCAAAACTTCATGAAGTGAATCCTCGTTTAAAAACACTAAAAACTAAAATTCTTCAACGTTTTTACATAAAACTGACGAGCTGTGTGTGTGTGTGTGTGTGTGTGTGTGTGTGTGTGTGCAGACTCAGATGAATCTGATGTGATTCAATGATCAGCCTGTGAGGCCAAACAACAGCAGCAGCAGCTAACAGCTAGCAGCTAGCCGCCTGTCGGAGGGAGGAGGCTGTAACCTAACACCGTCCTGGCAGACAGGCGGGCTGTGAACTTTATCTCCCTGAAATACATCATGAAAAAATTAAAAATATGCCCCGGGATAAAGAGGCGTGCTAACGCGAAGAAACGACAGTTTAGCACGGTTAGCAGAGTTAAGCTAAGATTAAGCTAGCTTAGGTTAGCCGAACAAAAACTCGTCGCAGTCCGTTAAAAACGCGTCGTAGACGGTTAAAAACTGGTCGCAGCTCGGCGGTGTGTGTGTGTTTCTGGAAGTAAAGACTGTGTGTGGCGTGAAAAGCTCGTTAGGTTTCGGATGAGAGGCACCGGAGCCGTCAACGACAAACAAAGAGCTCACCTGCGGCACCCGGACACGGAGGATGTAAACGGAGATTAAATCCTTCAAACGGAGGTAGAAACGTCGCTTTTCGAAAAATAGAAAAATGTAAAAGTTTCTTCTCGGAAGAAATAAAATATAAAAGTTGTTATTTTAAGGAGAGTTCATCGGGAGTCACAGCTTCTCTTCTCTTCAGTCCGCTTCCTCCTCCTCGTCCCCCCGACGGCTGCTCCTTCTTTTGTTGTTGTTGTGGAGCTCTGAACAGCTGATCGGGCGTGACGTCACCGCGGGCCAGCCTATTAGGGGAGGGTCTCGACCAATCACACGAGGCCTCACAGGCTGTCACCAACCCACGTGACCCGCGAATAAAAAAGGGCATGACTGGGCAAAGCGGTCCGGGTTCGGGACCGAGCTGAACCGCATCTGGGTTTTTGTCCCTAAAAACAGACTCAGGTTACGTAAGAGCAGCGAACAAACATCCGGGTCAGGCTTCGTGGTTTCCTGTTTTCAGAGCTGAATGTCAAAAAACAGTCAGAGTCATAAAATAATATGAAGCCTGAGATGGACTTTATTACTTCTTCTTCTGTAGTTTACAGTTATGTAACTGTCAGCTGGGATGGGAAGTTCGGTTCTTTTTAGGGAGTCGGCTCTTTCGACTCCCAAACGGCTCTTCATGTTACCACTTCAACTTCTTATAATTTAGCGCTGTTCTGACTTATGATTTGTATGTGTACACATATATCGTGTATATATTCAAAACGGCCTCTGCACTGAAGAACTTAAAGCTGCAGTGTGTTACATATGAGGCCAAACATGGAATCTAACATTCATAACTCTTGTTTTCATGTATCTATAATCACCTGAAAATAAACTTTTTGTTCCTTTTATATCTACAGTGGGAGGCCATGTTGAAACTCTGCGTTTCTACGGTAGCCCAGAATAGACAAACACTGACTGTAAACAGAGCCTTTAAAGTGTTTGCTTCTCCTTTACACTAGGACGTGAGGGTGAGGTGATTAGTTCACTAAATACAACTCAGTTTTACACACTTTTAAATTAAAAATTATATGTTCTAATATCAATAAAATGCTGCAGCCACTTGTTTTCATTGCATCGTGTTTATTTCCTATTCTTCCTCAGATTTCTTTGTGTGTGTGTGTGCATGGATTAAATAAAAAGCATGTTGGTGTAATTTCAAACTTGATACACTGACATGGAGGTGACAGACATCTTCTCTCCTCCAGCGGTAGCGTACTATGCCACTAAAACAAGAGAGATATTTGGGTCAGTGTTTGTTTTGACAGGGCCCATGAGCCTCAAGAGGAACCCAGCCAGCACTCACTTCCCTCCTTTACACCTCCCCCTCTCCCCCTCTCCATCCAGTCCATGATCTGGAGGAAAGGCCGTGAGCTCCAGACAAAAGGCCTCCAGGAAAACAGAGGCTGCTGCAGGTTTGCACCGAGCTGTCGTGAATACGCCGTCTGCTCTTGAAGCTTTAATCCTTCCAGCTGAGCAGAAAGAGGAAGTGTGTCTAAACATTGTGTACAGTCGGTTCCCATGTGCACGTGATTACAAGCTAAACTCCAAAACACAGCGAGGAAAAGAGGAAGTCACTGGTCCTGCACAACGGGACGGGAAGTCTGGGCAGTCAGCACTTTATATGTCGACACCGCGAGGATCGACACAGCACGCAGAAACAAACGAGCATGACGGCCCGAGGAAACGTCTGTAGACAGATACAGTCAACCTTTATCCTCACATCAAACTGAAAGTCCAATCACAGATCCAGAGTGTGTTCTGCACATTTCAAGTGTTTGTTTCTCCTTTACACTAAGAAGGTGAAGGTGACTGCAATGCAGCATTTGTCCACTAGAGGCAACTCAGTTTGACACACTGGACCTTTAACTCATTTAAATCCTGTAAGACAGAGCCAGGATTTGGACAGGTTTGGTCTCTATAGCTAATTTCCCCATTCATGACAAATATATTGTATTTCTCTAAGCTTAGATAACAAGCTAAGCTAACAACAGGCTAAAATAAGATAACAAGCTAAGCTAACAACAGGCTAAAATAAGATAACAAGCTAAGCTAACAACAGGCTAAAACAAGTTTTCTTCTTTTTTAAACGTTAAATGTGTAGAACAGGAACAAACCAGCATCAAATCACACAGTAAACAACGTGTGAACGTTTCTGATGGAAATAATACATTTATTATTTATTTCAAACTTCATCTCAGTTCCCAACATAACTTAAGTTTTGTTTTTAAATATTGAACACACTCTTATTATTTTATATTTTATATATAAGTCCCACTGCAGGAAGGACTTCAGTTTTGTTGTATTGTTTTTAAGTATGTATTAAGTGTGTGTGAGAGCTGAGCTGTTAGTTCTGACATTCCTGCAGTGTTGGCTGGTTTGTCCCAGCACAGTGACTCATGCTAAACATCCATGTGGAAAAACACACAGAGCAGGACGGGGACAACATGTTGCTCTAGATTTTTCCATTCCCAAACAACAAGGTCGCACCTGTACGCGCTGACATCACAGCACTGATAAGAAGTCTCTTCCTGTGTTCGTCCAGTCTTACATCACTCGGACACTCCTTTGTACTTCTTTGACCAAAATCTATTAAAACACATCAGTGAACCACACACACACACACACACACACACACACACACACACACACACACACACACACACAGTACTGCTGCCACAAATATACCAGGCGTGGATTAATCCGCTGCTGAAAATAGTCCCAAACAAATGCACTGTTCAAAAACTACAGCGAACAGTTTTAAACATGAAGCTAAATATTTATGAGTCGTCTTTAAAGGTACAGTGTGTCGCATTTGGGGGCTTCTAGACGTGCTGGTTGCAACCCCCTCGTTTCTTTTTCTCCCTCCTCGCGTGAAGAGAAAAAGTCCCCGTCTATAGTCAGTTTAGTTTGTCAGTTCTGTGCGTGGCCGTGAAGTGAAGCCACAGACTGCAGTTCCTCAAACGGCCACTTGAGGCTGGCTGCAGAAGTGAGTCAGTCTCCATAAGTCCCCATGTTAGACAGCAGAAATAAACATGTTTACAGCCTGGTACAAAAAACAGTTTTGGTCTCTGTAGCTAATTTCCCCGTTCATGACAACTGTAATGAGGGTGAATTTATATACAACTCACCTGTTCACATTATATTAAGGCTTAAAGTTTGTATACAGGAACCAATGAGCTCGGAGCTGAGAGACTTTTTTTGGACTGAGGCATGAACTTGATTATTTAAGGAGCTCTGAGTTTGGAGATTATTTGGAGGTGTTTTTGCTGACAGACGCTCACATCGTCCTCATCAGCTCCTACTACAGCACACGAGCTGTCCGGTACTCTCTGTGTTTGTCTGGGCGTGTCGTGGACAAAATGTCCCACTTACCGACATAATCAGCGATCACTGTTACACATCACAACAATGCACAGTTGGCTTCCTTCTGCTGCCGCGTCTTTACATAATCTGGCTAATGTTTACCGCCTGTGTTGCACAACAGTGTCCACTGCGAGCACAGCGGGGGTCGATGACCTCGTGCTGCTGTCGCTGCTGAGGTGAGTCTGTTTGTTCTCTATCTTTAGAGTAATATTCACGTTTTATGAGCTCTAAGAGATCCACATCCAGGGGTGGACTCAGGCTGTTGGAGGGTCAGGGGCAACGGGAAATCAAAGTGGCACCAACACACCGCTGGAAGTTAGCTTCTAGCTCCGAGTCCTCCGGTGCCGGTGTCAAAGTTGGAGGTTTGAGTTTCAAACTCTACGCTGGCTGACCGGGATGTTTATGTTGAGTACAAACAACCAATCATCAACCTCGGTGGCTGAAAATGAAGCATAAACAGGATGTGCCCAAAGAAACCCTGCACTTCCTCTAACGTCCACCTGAGGCTGGCTGCAGAAGTCAGTCTCCATAAGTCCCCATGTTAAGGCTTGAAGGCATGAGAGAGTTTACAGCATATGGACTGCATGACACAGTGAGTAATAAGGGCCAATAAGGGCTCTGGGATTTGAACCTAAGACCTCAGACGAGCCACTCGGAGCATGAAGGTAAATATGAGTCCAGAAAGAGAAGAGCGAAGAGAAACTGAGGAGAACGTTTCACTGCACTGTGAGTTCTTACTGAAGTAAAGCATCTGAATACTTCTACCACCGCTGCTCGTGTGTACAGGCCCACAGCTATGTGTGTGTGTGTGTGTGTGTGTGTGTGTGTTACTCATCCCGTGGGTTGTAAAGCTGTGAACTGTCACACCACAGAGGTCAGTGTGTTAAACTCGACCCGGCCCACATTCTTCTTTGCATGTTTACGTCCCCGATCGACGGGCCGAGCGGCCACTGAACCCTGACTGACATAACTCGTCACCACGGCAACCGTCAACAGCCAGAGACTGAAAACAGGCGGAGTGTTTACGACCGACGACAACTCAGCAGAATGTAAAGGACTTCAGATTAGCTCCACGTTTAGCAGCTGCAGCATTAAAACAACACGGAGAAGGAATGAGACACGGACAGCTGAGCTCCGGTTCTGGCACAACAGAGACCTAAACACCGGAGCTCGCACGCTAGCTAACAGCAGCTAACAAACTGAGCTAACAGCAGCTACAGTTGTCAGCAGTTTACTTCACTGTCCCTCAGGAAACTCTGTAAATCACAGAGTTGAGGAACGTCCATCATAGTGGTCACACTCTGCAGCATGTGGCTCGTTGGTCTAGGGGTATGATTCTCGCTTTGGGTGCGAGAGGTCCCGGGTTCAAATCCCGGACGAGCCCATATTGCCCTGAACTGAAATAAGCATGTTAAGTTATGAAGTCTGTAACATTAAATATAACATGTATGAATGTTCTCACGTCCTGTGATCAGACGTTTGGCCTCTCTCCTGTCTGATTGTGACGCACTCTTCATCAATGAGGAAGTCTTCGGAGGGTGGAGGAGCTGCTCTGACAGATTTCGGGTGGAGTGTCACTTGGACTCACGATAAGCTTTGAGGTGCACAGACCACAAACATGTGAACACGCCCGGGAGTGAGTGTGATCAGCTGATATCTGTTCATTAAAGCGACGACACGAGTCTGCAGGATGAAGACATGAAGTGTGACATCCTCCTCCTGGGTTGCATCAGCTGAAGCAGGAGGCGGGACGAAGCACAGAGAGCCAGCTGGTGATTGGCTGTTGACGTGCTGTCAGTCACCTCAGTGAACTCTTCCCTGCTGGCTGCCCTCCAACCCTCAGCTCATAAAGTGAGGTAATAGCAGAGGTGAAGTCTGTTTCCTTTCTCCATCAAAATAACTTGAGGCAGCAAACTGAGTCAACGCCTGGAAAATAAGAGTGTGAGAGCGTGTGAGGAGGTCCAACGCTTCAAAACACTGTCAGCATGAAAATACTGTACGAATGCTGCAGGAAATGAAACAGTTTGCTGCTTTCTTCACATCTGCTCTGTGCATGAAGCTGAATTTAAAGCTGAGGATGCAGAATCCTCTGCAGCATTTTGTTTTGGTTCAGATCAGCTGAGAGCGACTGATGCAATATTTGTAAATGTTGGAGTAGTTTAACAGCCGGTGGAGAATGTGACCTGACAGGTTTTGGCTGTACAGATGTCTGCCACTGTTTCAAAGGAGGAGGAGGAGGACAAGGAGGAGGAGGAGGAGGACGAGGAGGAGGAGGAGGAGGAGGACGAGGAGGAGGAGGAGGACGACGACGAAGAGGAGGACAAGGAGGAGGAGGAGGACGACGAAGAGGAGGGACAAATAGCTGACTATGCTACAAAACACCGACCCAGAGCCGACGCCTCGTCATGTTAATGTGCAGTGATAAAAACAGACAACACCAAACACCCAGTTAGCTTAGCTTAGCACAAAGACTGGACACAGGGGGAACTGCTAGCCTGGCTCTGTCCAAATGTAATAAGATCCACGTATTGTTTGTACAAAGGAACAGATCGTGATGATCTGTAGAGCAGCGACGGCAGCAGAATGACCCAGAACAGAAAGAAGTAGAAGAAGTACCACAAAGGAAACTCAGAGAGAAAACTCAAAACTGAAACTAGCTCGAGTTTTTTTCACGTGAACTCGTCAGAGCGAGACGCGTGGTGAAGGTCAGAGGTCAGGTGAACGCTCCACTGACCTGCAGGTGAAACGTCAGAGCTGAGACGGACAGACTCAGACTGACTCGGTTCAGATATTCCTGCTCCTCAGAGGATGAACCCGGAAGACCTTTGCACTGAAAGTTTTGCCATTGCATGACGCTGTACAGCCGTTATTAATAACAGGGTAGAACTTTTTCTAATGTCACAGTGAGACGTTGATTTCATAGTTAACATTAACGCAGAAAAATCTATTTTTTACCATAAAAACACTAAACATAGATTATATAGATTATAATCTGTGCATCCTCATCATGGCTGTCTGGACAGACAGGAGCAACCTGCAAACCTTGTTGGAGAGGAGCTGAGAGAAATCAGAGACAGATTCATGTTTCAGACTGATTTTAGCTTTATTGATTAAAAACAGGCACAGAGGACTCGTCAGTGACTCGTCGGTGACTCGTCAGTGACTCGTCGGTGACTCGTCAGTGACTCGTCAGTGACTCGTCGGTGACTCGTCAGTGACCCGACGTTCAGTCGACAGCAGGAAACGTTGGCGAGATACAAAGTTGGCACGTCTCCACAGAGAACGATGAAGATCGAGAAAATTGTGCTTCTTCTACATTCAGACATTTAAAAATGGCCGTGATAAGAAACTGAGAAGAAAAGTTCTGTAACAGCTCAAAGTTTGTCTGTTTACGTGGCAACGAACAGAAACTGACCCGACAGGCTGACGTGAAGTCAGCCGGACTTCCTGAAGCTCACAGCGGCAGCTCAAAGCGACACAGAGGTGAAGTGATTAATGAATGAGTTAAACTGTAGCTGCCGATAACGACACTGATTAATCCGTCTGACGGTCTCTGAGTGTCAACGTACTTTCATTGATGATTATTATTAAAAATGTCTCTGCTGGTCTTTTTTTGTTTAAGGATCATCTGATAATCGATCAGCAGTTTGGTCCCAAAATGTTTTGAGGACAAAAGAAACATTGATTAAATGAAACCGCTGACAGCTGATCGATTCATCTTTGCAGCTCTGCTGCTCCTGTCCAGGAATGATTTCAGGGCTCTGATTGGCTGTTGGTCGAGGTTAAACACCTGGAGCTGGTTAGCTGTGCAGCGTAGGTTACCATGGTGATTAGCCTGGGTCAAAAAGCGAAGCAGCCTCGTCCTGACAAAGCAACGCGCCGACCTCTGACCTGTAAACGCAAAGCAAACGCCTGACCAGCAGGACAAACAAACTTTGACCTTTGGCTTCTTGACTCGGTCCGAGTCCGTCCCTCCACACTCAGCTGTTTCTCTTTGTGCAATAGCAGAGCGTCCTCGCTCCTCGTCGTCCTGACCGCTACGACCTCCCCGAGTGTGACGGAGTCCAGATCTCCTCCTCAGAGTCCAGGTCGTCCAGTCTGAATCCACCTTTCCCGGATTTCTTGCCGCCCGCTCCGGTTCTGTTGATGTCGTTCAGCGGGACGTAGGAGTAATCCCGCCGCTCGGGGAGGCGAGCCGCCGCCGCGCTGCCACACACCTGACGGAGGTGAACCAGCAGGCTCATCGTCAGCAGCGAGGCCAGAGCGAAGGTGATCGCCAGCCACGTACGCCTGAGGAGAGACGCCAGGTTAGAGTCGTCAGATTACTTTAGATTTATCAGATTACTTTAGATTTATCAGATTACTTTTGGTTCAACACTGAAGTTCTCGTCCTTCCTCTGAATATCATCTTTCTTATCATCCTGAATATAAATCTTTGAGCTGGACACCAGAAGCTCAGGACAGTTTGTTGAAAGATGAAAGAGGCAACAGAGGTCAGAGGTCAAAGGTCAGAGGTCAAAGGTCAGAGGTGGTACTCACTCTGTCAGGTGAGGCTGCTCTCTGTGAGCTGCTTCTTGTCTCCAAGACGTAAACATCTGCTTGGCGAGACAACGTCCAGCTGAGGAGGGAAGAAGACGAGGAAGATAAGATCAACCATCGCTGTTATTAGGAGTGAAACAGGACGTTCAAGTTTCTGATGAGTTGAACAGCAGCTGCGTGCTAACGATGGCAGAGAGATCTGAACTGCAGACACGTCAGGAGCTGCAGCAGCAGGTCGTGGGGTCGAACGTGTGCAGTGTCGGTCTCTCTTAGTTAAACTTGGACTGCTTGAACTGTGACGTGAAGCAGCTTCAACTCAAAGTTCATCATAAAGTAAATCATGACTTGTACACCGAGACGAGCTGTGCACGGCCATGACGCCGCCGCCCTTCATGATGATGCACGCGTGTGTGTGTGTGTGTGTGTGTGTGTGTGTGTACCTCTGTATAAGGTGTCGTTGGTCTCTCCTCGCAGCGTGATGTTACAGCTTCCTGTCTGCGGGTCACATGGACACTGGTTGTCACAGCGACACTCCTGAGCGCAGGACGGGCCGAAGAAACCCAGAGGACACACTGACACACACACACACACACACACACACACATTTAATTCCAACACAGTGTGTGACAGTGTGTCACCGATCGTGTTGTGTAGTGTGATGTGGCACTATACCGTGTTCGCACGTGTCGCCATGGAAACCAGCGGGGCAGGCGCAGCGTCCGTGAACGGGGTCGCACGAACCGCCGTTGATGCAGCCGCAGGTTTGATTGCAGCCGTCGCCGTAGAAACCAGGGAGGCACTCTTTAAAGAAGGAGGAGAAGTGTGAGCTCATGCATGTTACAGTCAGACAGGACACGTTCATCAGGAAGCTTCCTTCCCGTAACCACGGTAACCCGCGGTGCCAGAGGAGAGGGACAGGCGCTGAATGAGACACTGTGAGACGCCGTTTGTCAAGTTTGGTGAGACAAAACGGCGTCTCACAGCGAGACAAGCTCTTCGATGACAGACGAGTGGCCTGACAGCACCTGAACGAGTCAGCCAACGTACCGTGTGTGTGTGTGTGTGTGTGTGTGTGTGGTTCTTAGTTACCTTGGTTACAGCTCTCTCCTCTCCATCCAGCATCACAAGCACAACCACCTGCAACAACGAGGAGACGAACATGAAACAACCATCTAGTTACTGTTTTTACTTCATTTAGATGTTTTATTATAATATTATATTTTTAACATGTTTTGTTTGTATTATAATTTATTGGATTTACTTTATTTTCTGTCAGTTTCTCAGCAGCAGGAAGCAACAGAAACAAACAACCATCAGGAAAATCAAAACAAATGTTGGAAGGAGGTGAAATCCGACACGTGACATCAGACCAGCTGTGGCGTGGTTCTCCACCTGCTCCACACTTACGGGCGGTGCAGACTCCGTGAGCTCCGCAGGCCGGCGGCTGACACAGCAGAGAGTCGCAGGCGGCGCCCTGCCAGCCCTCGTGGCACCGAC
Organism: Nibea albiflora; assembly: GCA_014281875.1. Lineage (NCBI taxonomy): Eukaryota > Metazoa > Chordata > Actinopteri > Sciaenidae > Nibea > Nibea albiflora. The sequence goes on along the minus strand of JABGLX010000510.1, from coordinate 314,365 downwards.
AGCGTCCGTCCACGCAGTCTCCGTGTCCGCTGCAGTTTGTCGGCCGGCAGCGCCGCGGGTGAACGCAGAGGATGGTGGAGACACGCCGAGCACAGCGCCACCTGTTGTCCAGGTCACTGTGAGGGGAGCACGGACGCGTGAGTGACAGAAGAAGAAGGCGGCGGCAGCGTGTGCAGTGTTTGCTCCTCTGTGAGCGGCTCACCAGTGATCAGAGGGGTAGCTCGCTAACGAGCCGTCAGTCACGTAGGTGGAGGACCCGCCTCCATCCAGGTTGATGGCGTTGATGACTCCGTACGTCTTCAGGAACTCAGCCACCTCCCACAGACTCATGCTGAGAGAGAGAGACAAGACAGGATTTAAATATGCAAATGAGGCGTCACCTCATTAAAAATTCACTAAGTTACATCATCAATATGAATTTTGGATACATAATAATAAATCATACAGACGGAAAACAAACATGTTTTTATGAATAATTAATCCACTAATGATGACGGATCGGGATACTTTTGTGCTTCACTTGTAATCGAGTATTTCTTCTTCTGCTCGTTGATCTGCTGCTTTATAATAATAATTTAAATAAGTTGGAGAATTTTAACTGTTATTATTGTTTCTACATGAAGACGTTTGATCAGATCAGTGTTTCCTGTCTGCGATGGACCAATCAGGCGCCACGTGTGGACAGATGTTTGACCTGAACACGTTTTATTGAGCGCAGATGGACGGAGGCCAGCAGGCAAGTTCAGACATGTCGGCTTGTTGTGTTTCTCAAAGCCGGATCATCAATCTGTGGGGCTCGACAGAGGGAGGAGGAGGAGGGTGGAGGAGGGAGGAGGATGAAGGAGGGAGGGAGGAGGTCGGATCAATACCATCGATCGCTGCAGAGATCTCAGCATGAGCCGGTCAGTTCATCTTATAATTGAACCCTTCCCTGTCACTGAGCCTCCATCTATCACGTTAACCATCAGGTCGTCCTCCATCTGTTAGAGCTACGTCATGTGACTTTCCTGCCATGAAGTAACAAATTTAAATCATGTTGTTGTCGTCAGGTACACGATGTCGTTAAATCGACCCTCTGTTGTCCACCTATCCATTTTCTTCTGCTTATCTGGGGTCAGGCTGTGGCTGCAGGTTAAGCAGGACGTCCCTCTCTGCTCCTCCTGGGTCTTTTATTTTGAAAGCTGACTGGATTCTCTGCTCCTCCTGGGTCTTTTATTTTGAAAGCTGACTGGACTCTCTGCTCCTCCTGGGTCTTTTATTTTGAAAGCTGACTGGATTCTCTGCTCCTCCTGGGTCTTTTATTTTGAAAGCTGACTGGACTCTCTGCTCCTCCTGGTCTTTTATTTTGAAAGCTGACTGGATTCTCTGCTCCTCCTGGGTTTTTTATTTTGAAAGCTGACTGGTTTCTCTGCTCCTCCTGGTCTTTTATTTTGAAAGCTGACTGGATTCTCTGCTCCTCCTGGTCTTTTATTTTGAAAGCTGACTGGTTTCTCTGCTCCTCCTGGTCTTTTATTTTGAAAGCTGACTGGTTTCTCTGCTCCTCCTGGTCTTTTATTTTGAAAGCTGACTGGATTCTCTGCTCCTCCTGGGTCTTTTATTTTGAAAGCTGACTGGATTCTCTGCTCCTCCTGGCCGTGATCGTGTCTTCGGTTTAACGTGCGCTCCTTCAAACAGGAAATTCAGCCCGACAACAAACAAACAAACGAGACGTTGTTGAAGCGCTCGTACATGTGTTTACATGCCGTCACCATGGAGACAACAACGGTCACATCCATCTTCATCTTCAGTATTTTCTGACTTATTAAATAACGTTGTGGGTCTGTAACATCAGGCAGCAGACAGACACGTTCAAACTGGATTCTCCG
>JABGLX010000510.1:137500-310000 GCA_014281875.1 Nibea albiflora | reverse complement strand
GTTTCTGATAACTCTCACGAAGGATGGCGGCCGTGCCTTATCAAAATAAAAGTCTGCTGACTGCAGTCAGTGAGACAGGAAAACATTACATGAATGTGTTAGATAAATGTTAGCCTTACCCAAACACGAGTGTGCCGTCCTGCCTGATTCCAAACTGAGCGTTCTGCACGCCGCCGCTGTCCTGCACCATCCTGCCGTTGCTCACCACGTTGCCGAGACACTGGTTGGTTTTTGTGTTGAAGAAGCCGGCGTTCTGGGCGTACAGACACCCGGCAGCCTCGGCCGTTTCCTCCACGGTGGCCCTCTGATTCATCCCGCAGCCGCCCGGACCACCCGGCTCCAACACCGACACTGTCCTCAGCGGGTCGTGGACCACCGTCATGTGACCTGTGAGCAAAGAGGGTGAAGGCGCAAAGGTGAGACGAAATAGATCCTGCCGCTTCGTCAGAATCAGAACAGAGAGCGACACCAGCCTCACTCACCGTAAACCAATCTGGAGCTTCTCGGCACGTCCGATACGAACACCATGGACTCGGCCACCGGCAGCCCGCCGTGTTTACTGGCGGCCCAACGCTCGTGGGTGGTGTTGCCGTGGATGACGGACTGACAGTCCCTGACGTGGCGGTGAGAGTGGGAGGGGCCGTGACCGTCGGTGTACGGCAGCAGGACGTCATCGTCCATAGAGACTCTACGAGGAGACGTCCAGCAGGTTAACAGAACATGTCATGACGATCACGAGTGACGCCACGTGGTTTAACTCGGCTACAGCGACAGTCTGACGTTAACAGTCAGCGACGCAGCAGAGAGTGGAGCTTCTTCAGTGCAACGCAAACTAACGGCAACAAAGTTTATAGTTCACTATAACAGACGTATCTATAAATATATATATAACTATAACTGTACTAACGAATGCTCGTTTCAGTCCACAAAGACTCTGAATATCAGTTTTATTGGTCATTGTTGGTTTGTGAGTCGGTGGGTTCAATTCTCTGTTCACAAAACCAGACGACGAAAGAGCGAGGAAAACGTCAGAGTGTCAAACTGAGGAAGTTCACGTCAAACCTTTCACGCAGCTCTCAAAGAGCAGAAACAAAGTAACTTTCCTCGAATCCTCCGGGAGTAAAAATGTGTGTTCAGTGTTGACAGATAAATCCAGAGTTGGGTCAGCGCTCGTGTTGACTCAGATTTCATCACACGGCGTTGGTCCGTCTGGTTTCATCACATCCAGGAATGTTTTCCAAAGAGCTGAGCTGAGGTTTCTCAAACGACAAACACGACTTCAAAACGTCAGAACAACCATTTGGAAACGTTTAATAAACACTGAAGCTCCTCTGTGACCTGAGCATGGCATGGTTTTGTAAGTGTCCTGATGTTTTGTAGAGAAATATTACTGATCAACAGACGCGTTGGTCTGGTTTAACGCTGCCCTCTGATTGGACGATCACCGTTAGTCGATAGAAGTGTCACGCTGAACAAATCTACCCAGAAAAACACGGACCGCTTCTCCTGTAACACAGGAAGTAACTTTAGGTAGCTAACCGCAGGGTTGCAAAATTGGTAGGAATTTTCAAAGTTGGAAACTTTCCATGGAAATTAATGAGAATAAAGCAGGAATTTACAAAGTTGCCACACAGTTGAGCTCGTGGACTGTAAGATACTGTTCAAAATAATTCAAACTTGATAAAGTTCTACTTATAAACAGGTTTGCAAAGGAGTAAACTTCCGTAAACCGCCTGTAAACTTTCCATGGGAAGTTAAGCTCGGGAGTTTTAGGAAGGACGCTGATGGGCGGCTTCCAGCTGCCGAGCAGCGACACCGTGTGGCCAAAGTCTGTAACTGCAGCAACATTCCCACACAAACATGCTAACAGCTGTTAAAAACACAGCAGCCAGTGCACAAAGCTGCCGTTAATCAATGTTACTTAAATGTTATTTAAATGTTTAGTCACGTGTGGTGTGTTTGAGGTCAGTCGGTCAACTTTGTGAACTTTGTAAACACTGCTAACTTACGTTAGCATCGTGTTAGCATCATACCGCTGTACTTTAACTGGATTTAATCACAAACTTGAGCCAGCTAACTGCTAACTGTCACTGTCACTGTCACAAGTGTGGGCTCGGATAACCTGTTAGCACGCTAACATTAGCGACTAGCCTGAAAACAGGAAGCGGCACGTCAGGACTTCTTACCGGGTGTTTTCGGTCGCGGACAGCCGGACGCAGAGCCACAGGAGCAGCCACACAAACCGACATTTCACCGACACTGTTGCCATATGAGGAGGAAGGGAGGAGGAGGAGGAGGTGAAACTAGCCTGCCAAACTCTCCTCTCCTCCCGCTGGACCCCACATCCGACAGGCAGCTAGCCTAGCTTAGCCTAGCAGCACACGACGTCACCGTGAACGAAATATGACACGCGGCTTCCGGTTAGGCTACAAAATAAAAGTCAGAAGCTTCTATTGAAATTTCAGCAAATTCACCCAAAGTGTGTATGTGTCTGTGTATATATATATATATATATATATATATATATATATATATATATATATATATACATACATACATACATATATATATATACATATACATATATATATATATATATATATATATACACACACACACACACACACACACACATATATATACAGACACAGTAATTTGAGATGTTGAGAAAATCAATCGGATGAAAAAACAATATTTTACAACTACGACCAAGTTTAAAAACCTTTATTAATGTGGACACATGATTAAAATGATCACACACAAAGAGTCAAAAAGACAAACACATACATGTTGATATCTTTAAACTATGTATGATTAGTAAAAGCGAGCATGCAGAAGAAAATAAAGGGGAAAAACATTATACTTTTATTTTGAAATAAATATCCAAATTTCCTTGTGTATTTGACGTCATGTAGTAACTTGACACAGCGCGGTCACATGACTGTCACCAACTGGCAGACAGCCACGCGTTAGCCGACCTGTACCTGAGCTGACATGAACATGTGACACCAGACAACATGTGAATATTGATTTGTGATCCATGATCAGTTTTTACTTTATAAACAAACATTCATGGAGGAAGTATTCAGGTACTTTACTTCAACATTTAAAATGTTCTTCAAGTTTAAATCTGTAAGTAGAATCAGTAAAATGTCTCCTGTGACGTCAGGACTCGACTAACGTACAGGAAGAGAATGAATCATCTCCTTATTGATTCTGATCATACAAATTAAAGTCAGCATGAGCAGTGATAGCCTCCATGGCTAAACAGACACAGGAAGGAGCCACCGAAAGAAACTCAAACATTTACACAACCACCAATGAGAAGAGGGCAAAGTACCACCCACAGTGTTTGATTGACAGGTGAAGAAATGCCACAACAATCAGCTGTCAGCAACAATGATGGAAACAAAACAAGCTGAAGACATGAAACACAGAATTTAACCCTTCAATGACTTCTGTCTACTGGACTTCACACAACTCAGCAGAGGATCCAGAATAAATATGAAGTCCAGCATAGAGAGGCTGAGTGAACGTGGTCTGGACTCTGTGGAGGAGAGTCATGGTTTCAGAGACGCTGTAGAAGGACAGAATACCTGCACTGTGATCCAGGTACACTCCAACTCTGGAGGATAGAGGAACTGAGATGGGAGTGTGGACACTGTTGTAATAAAAGAAGAAACTGTTGGTGTAACAATCTAATCTCCAAGATTTGTCGTTGAATCCAAATCTACATTCATCTGATTCTCCTGCTCTGCTGATGTTCTTGTATGTGACTGCTACATCAACTCCATAACCTCTCCACTCCACCTCCCAGTAACAACGTCCAGTCAGTCTCTCTCTACTCAGGACCTGAAGCCTTCCAGTGAATCTGTCTGGATGACTAGAATAAGACTGTTGTTGTCTCGTTAATGTCACTTTTCTGTTCCCCTCAGATAATAACAGCTTTGTGTGTGCTGTGTTTGGATCCAGTGTGAGTTCACATGAATATTTTAAGAACTCAGCTCTGGTCTTGGGCTCTGGTTCTGGTCCTGACAGTGAAACATGGACTTCAGTGTCTGTCAGTGAGATGTTTGTCCGTTGGTCCCTCAGAACGTCCTGTAGTTTATCTCTGAGCTCTGACACAGCAGCTGTCACATCCTCAAAGTACCTCAGAGGACGGATATTGATGCTGGATGAGTCTGTAGATTGGCTGAGTCGTGACAGTGAGGGGTAGTTGTGTAGAAACTGGTTGTGGTCCTCTGTGTGTGAGAGCTGCTCCAGCTCAGCGTCTTTCCTCTTCAGCTCAGTGATCTCCTGCTCCAGCTTCTCCTGAAGCTCTTTGACTCGACTCACTTCAGTTTCCTGCTGGGATCTGACCTGCTGCTTCACATCAGACCTTCTTTTCTCCATTAGACGAATCAGCTCAGTGAAGATCTTCTCACTGTCCTTCACTGCTTTATCAGCAGAGCCATTGATAGCCTCCACCTCCTGTTGGAGCTCCTTCACATCTTTCTCTCTGTCCTGGATTCTCTGCTGGATGTTTTGTCGACTCACCTCGAGCTCTCTCTGCCTCTCAGTCCTTTCTGCTGCAGCTGACACTGTGTCGTGGCCTTTATGTTCCTCCACAGAGCAGAGATAACAGATAGACTGCTGATCAGTACAGCAGAACATCTTCATCACCCTATCATGACGAGAGCAGATGTTCTCCTGGAGCTTATTGGAGGGCTCCACCAGCTTGTGTTTTACAAATACAGGCAATTCATGATGAGGCAGGAGGTGTTTCTCACAGTAAGAGGCCAGACAGACCAGACAGGACTTCAGAGCTTTCAGTTTCCTCCCAGTGCAGACATCACAGGCCACATCTTTAGGTCCAGCACAGCAGTGATCATCAGGAGCAGCTTGGAGTCCAGTCTTCTTCAGTTCCTCCACTAAAGCTGCTAACATGGTGTTTTTCTTCAGGACAGGCCTCGGTGTGAAGGTCTGCCTACACTGAGGGCAGCTGTGGATTCTCTTCTCATCCTCTCCATCCCAGTGGCTCTTGATACAGTTCATGCAGTAGCTGTGTCCACAGGGAGTAGCCACCGGATCCTTCAGTAGATCCAGACAGATCGAACAAGAGAAGGTTTCCTCGTCCAGTTGAACTTCATTCTGTGCCATTTCTCCTCTCAGACTTTCCCGTAAGTCCACTTTCTCTGAACAGAAACTTTCTCTGAACAGAAACTTTCTCTGCGCTCTGACAGACAGCAGATCTCTGCTCCTTCTGATCGGGTGTAGCTCACTGTGACTGAGAGCAGGAGAAAGAGGGAAGGCTTTTCAGTGTGTTATCTGTCCTTTACAACATGCTGTAAAAATAGTTTGACTTTGAACTGTGACACAGACAACAGTTGACAGTAAATGTTATTCAAACTGGAGTTTTAAAGAACAGTAAAAAACAATGCTTCATATGTTTGATATTCACCCCGTGGGCCCACCACCTGCAGGGAGACGTATAGATATTTGGTGCTTTACCAGGTAAGAGCAGAGACCTGGGAGTGCTTTTTCCTGACATCGCAGAGTGCTCCTGAGGACGTGGAACGTCACTGCGTTGGTGGGGGAGGTGAAGCGATACCAACCAGATATAGCTGGACTCACCTTTACACCTGGTTCTGGAACAAGAGAGGGGCTGGCCTCTCTTTTTCCAGAGTTGCACAGGGTGAGAGGCACCAGGTGAAGGTGAACTCTAATGCCCTGCAGAGGCCTCTGTCCATGAGGTATTCAACTCAAAATGTGAGTGGGCCACGCTCGAAACATGAACTGTTGAGGAGGCTGGTAGGAGTTGTGGTCTGAAGAACATCAGTGCCTGGTGTTGGCAACCGAGGAACCCACTAGTGGACACCAGCAGTGAAGGAGGCCGTCAAGCTGAAGACAAAGAAAAGACCCAGGGCTTGAGCTCAACCCCCCAAGACCCAACCCTTGAGTTGTTCAACTGATTTATCAGCCATTTTGTTCATGAAAGGTAGGTACAGCTTCAGAACGATGATTGTATGTTGTTTTAAAATTGTGTTTCTTTCTTGACAGGATTCCAGATTCTTGCTTCTGCTTTTTCAGCTTGGGACCTCAGATTTCTTTTCCTGGCTTCCAGTATCCCAGTCTCCTGGTTTTTCACCGCCAAGTTGTGTCAAACATGCAGCTCGATTTCACTCGTTTCTGGATGATCAGGCCGAGTTTCCTTTTACTTTCTCTTTATTTTCCAGGTGCCAAGAATTTTACAGATCACTTTCTTTGTGATTAGCAATTAGCCAGCAACCAGGGGAAAAACCTTTAAATAAAATAAACACAGAAAATAAATTATTATGCTGTTCAAATCACAGAAATCAAAGAAATACAGAAAAATACACATTCATAAAAACTGCAAAAACCCCCTGCAGTGCATCAGCGCATTTATCCAAGTATTTTAACCAGTTGTTTTTAACAGTGCATTTTATCTATATTTTATAGATAATTATTACCATAGCATACACATATACAAGGTTTACTGACATTTTAAAATAATTATTTAATCATCACATCACCAAAAGTTACCAACTTTATCACCAAATTTAATTCAGCAGGAATTAGCTTTTAACCGGCTAACTCAGGTGAGCATGAAACAAAGCATGAGCTAGCATGAGCTAGCATGAGCAGTCTCTCAATGTTTCTCAATGAGCTACAAAGTTTCTGCTCCTTACCGGCTGCCTCTCTGGCTTTTCTTGTAGATGTTGCGATGATGTTGCACGCTGCCTACGCTGCTCACAGTCCTTCATATTATTGACAATATCTGCTTTGTGTCCGTTTGTTATACTCTCATATTAGTTTGACATTTTGTCCATCAGCTTTGTACGAGAGCCTGGAATGAAAACAAGACGAAAAGACTCTGTTCGTCTTTGTTTATTCACGATGGAAACCAAGCTGTCCAGATTTACCACAGTGACATTACACTCTGAAACTGGACGTGCTAAATTACGAATATACCAATTTCTGTCATGTTGCTCTGACTAATGATGGACTGTTGTTTCTCTTTACTCAGTTGAGTTGTTGTTGCCATAATATGGATTCATACAGTAGTTTAACAGAGCTATTTCCTGTATTCTGGCACTACCTTTGAATAACTGATAGTCTCATTAAAAGAAATTCCACTAATTAACTTTTAACCAGCCACACCTATTTCTTGAACACCAGTCCAGGTGATGACGTCATGGAGGTCATTGAGAGAATGCCAAGTATGTGAAGGTGTCATCAAAGTAAAACAATCTAAAATATGAAACATACTTTGTTTACCTCATGATTCCATGAGAGGTGTTTCATAGTTTTGGTGTCTTCAGTCTTGTTCTACAACCTAGAAAACAAAAATGAAAAACATTGAACGAGAAGATGTCTGTGACTTTTTACCGTGCACGCTGCTATGACACTCCTGATTTCTGATCATCATTATTAAACAATAAACACATGTGGCCTTTAGCTTCCTCAAGATAACTAATAATTCTCGTATCAACTCAAGATAACAAAGCACGTATTCGTGATCTCTGTTCAATAAAAACAAGAATTCTTGGTGCATCATATTCACATTTTCTCAAGAAGTAGTGCTGTCATATCAGTTGTGTATGTTGTGAAGAAGGTGTCACACAGCAGGGGATCATTAGAGTGAAGGTCAATATTAAAAAGAGTGCACAGGTTAAGTAGTTACGTCTTTGTAATAAATCTGAAGTGCACGACCAAAATGTGACAGAAACTAGACCCTGGAATGAAGACAAGTAAAGACTTTGTTCATGTTTGTTTATTCATGATGCAAACCTTCAGTCTGTCCACCTCCTTATTGATTCTGATCATACGGACTAAAAAAACACCAATGAGAAGAGGGCAAAGTACCGCCCACAGTGTTTGATTGACAGGTGAAGAAATGCCACAACAATCAGCTCTCAGCAACAATGATGGAAACAAAACAAAAACTTTAAAGGAACAGAATGTAACTTTACTTCCTCATCTAGGGGTTAAAACTGCTACTGTGGTGCAAATTCCACTGTCGGTAAGGACGTCTGTCACAAAAGAATCTTACAGCATCCATGAGATAAAAAGACAGAGACGATGTAACGTTGACTCCACTGATCCACATCATTTGTTTACTTCCATGGCTGTAGTACGTTTCACTTCTGGCAACCCGGAGCACGACATGGGCAGCGTGCAGGATCAGACCGGACACACACATCCAACCGGGAAGGCAGATTCAAAAGAAGAAACATACTGACTGTAGTTGTACTGTACTGTACTTCCTTAATTTGTGGTGAGAATTTAACTCTTAAATGACTTCTGTCTATTTGACTTCACACAACTCAGCAGCGATTCCAGAATAAATATAAAGTCCAGCATAGAGAGGCTGAGTGAACGTGGTCTGGACTCTGTGGAGGAGAGTCATGGTTTCAGAGACGCTGTAGAAGGACAGAATACCTGCACTGTGATCCAGGTACACTCCAACTCTGGAGGACCGAGGAACTGAGACAGGAGTTTGGACACTGTTGTAATAAAAGACATAATTGTCTTTTTCACATCTTAATGCCCAAGATTTGTCATTTTGTCCAAATACACAGTGATCAAAGTTCCCTACTCTGCTGATAGTATTGTATGTGACTGCTATAAAAACTCCATCTCCTTTCCACTCCACCTCCCAGTAACAACGTCCAGTCAGTCTCTCTCTACTGAGGACCTGCCACCAATAAGTGAATCTGTCTGGGTGACAAGAATAAGACTGATGATGTTTCATTACTGTCACTTTTCTGTTCTCTTCAGATAATAACAGCCTTGTGTTCACTGTGTTTGGATCCAGTGTGAGTTCGCATGAATATTTTAAGAACTCAGCTCTGGTCTTGGGCTCTGGTCCTGGTCCTGACAGTGAAACATAGACTTTAGTCTCTGTCAGTGAGATGTTTGTCCGTTGGTCCCTCAGAACGTCCTGTAGTTTATCTCTGAGCTCTGACACAGCAGCTGTCACATCCTCAAAGTACCTCAGAGGACGGATATTGATGCTGGATGAGTCTGTAGATTGGCTGAGTCGTGACAGTGAGGGGTAGTTGTGTAGAAACTGGTTGTGGTCCTCTGTGTGTGAGAGCTGCTCCAGCTCAGCGTCTTTCCTCTTCAGCTCAGTGATCTCCTGCTCCAGCTTCTCCTGAAGCTCTTTGACTCGACTCACTTCAGTTTCCTGCTGGGATCTGACCTGCTGCTTCACATCAGACCTTCTTTTCTCCATGAGACGGATCAGCTCAGTGAAGATCTTCTCACTGTCCTTCACTGCTTTATCAGCAGAGCCATTGATAGCCTCCACCTCCTGTTGGAGCTCCTTCACATCTTTCTCTCTGTCCTGGATTCTCTGCTGGATGTTTTGTCGACTCACCTCGAGCTCTCTCTGCCTCTCAGTCCTTTCTGCTGCAGCTGACACTGTGTCGTGGCCTTTATGTTCCTCCACAGAGCAGAGATAACAGATATACCGCTGATCGGTACGGCAGAACAGCTTCATCACCTCATCATGACGAGAGCAGATGTTCTCCTGGAGCTTCTTGGAGGGCTCCATCAGCTTGTGTTTCTTTAATGGAGCTGCATCATGATGAGGCTGGAGGTGTTTCTCACAGTAAGAGGCCAGACAGACCAGACAGGACTTCAGAGCTTTCAGTTTTCTCCTAGTGCAGACATCACAGGCCACATCTTCAGGTCCAGCATAGCAGTGATCAGCAGGAGCAGCTTGGAGTCCAGTCTTCTTCAGTTCCTCCACCAAAGCTGCTAACATGTTTGTCTTGAACTGTATGAAGGTCTGCCTACACTGAGGGCAGCTGTGGATTCTCTTCTCATCCTCATCATCCAAGTAGCTTTTAATACAGTTCATGCAGTAGCTGTGTCCACAGGAAGTAGTCACCGGATCCTTCAGTAGAGTTAGACAGATCGAACAAGAGATGGTTTCCCGGTCCAGATGAACTCCTTTCTGGTCCATTTCTCCTCTCAGTGCCGACGACTGAGTTTCCTCAGAGCTGAAACTAGTTTGAGCTCTGAACTAAGAGTGCTTTGACAGTGAATGAGGTGTGTCTGCTCTTGCTCTGTTGGTTACACCTATTTTCAAAGTACAGACTTGAAGGGGAGGGAACACATGAAGCAAAGGGCTTCGTGCTGTCATTCATTCCTGTTAGAGGAGCAGCACTATAAATCTAATCTTTATGTCCTGCTTTACAGTCCAACCTCAGATAAAATACTTCTCGACTCCTCAGACTCTTCTTATGACTCCATATTTTTTTCAACTCTTTCTCAAATTCTGTTCAGTTTTGTGTTAAAGCAGTAATATTAACCCAAAAACATCTTACAGTTAAACATTGACTGGAAAAGGTTTTTCAGTTTCTGTCATGTTGCTCTAATGATGGACTGTTGTTTCTCTTTACTCAGTTGAGTTGTTGTTGCCATAATATGGATTCATACAGTAGTTTAACAGAGCTATTTCCTGTATTCTGGCACTACCTTTGAATAACTCATAGTCTCATTAAAAGAAATTCCACTAATTAACTTTTAACCAGCCACACCTATTTCTTGAACACCAGTCCAGGTGATGACGTCATGGAGGTCATTGAGAGAATGCCAAGTATGTGAAGGTGTCATCAAAGCAAAACAATCTAAAATATGAAACATACTTTGTTTACCTCATGATTCCATGAGAGGTGTTTCATAGTTTTGGTGTCTTCAGTCTTGTTCTACAACCTAGAAAATAAAAATGAAAAACATTGAATGAGAAGATGTCTGTGACTTTTTACCGTGCACGCTGCTATGACACTCCTGATTTCTGATCATCATTATTATTAAACAATAAACACATGTGGCCTTTAGCTTCCTCAAGATAACAGATTAATTCTCGGATCATCTCAAGATAACAAAGCACGTATTCGTGATCTCTGTTCAATAAAAACTGCTATAAAAACTCCTGCCTCTGTCCACTCCACCCCCCGTAACAACAACAGTCTGACTGACTGGACGTCGGAAGTAGTCAGTGGATCCTTCAGTAGAGTCAGACAGATGGAGCAAGAGAAAACTGTCTGCTCCAGTTGAACTTCATTCTGGTCCATTTTCACTTCCTCTGAGCTGAAACTTGTTTGAGCTCTGAGCTGATCTGTTAACTGCATGTAGATTACGCACGCGAAGGAAGAAGGAAATATAAATAACAAGGGGATTTCTATCATTTATTCCAGGAAGATGAGTAAACCTGAACTTTGTGTCTTCATTTACAGCCCTCAGATAAACAGGGCAGAGATAACAGCATCTATGAGGTCAGGTGTGAGGTGCTCAAAGGCACCTCGGCTGTGGCAATCTTTTTTTGAGCATCGAGAACGGGGATTGGACTACCAACCTTGGGGAATTATTGGAAGACACACTCTACCACTGAGCCATGGTCGGCCCGTTAAATGAACATGAGGTCCAGATTTGTATCAACTTCATGCAAATTTAACGTGTTCATACAATTTAGGAAGGCAGAACTGCTTTTTAGATTTATTCACGCCTGCCTGGTTTAGATTTGGTTACATTGTCATTAAAAATATATATAATTGTGACAATGAAAATAAAATTGTTAGAGAACATTTGTATGTAAGTTTTATTGGTCATTTTTTCATTGTTAGAATGTATTGTCTCATCTCCACTTTGTCAAATCTGACTCTTTAAAAAAAAGTTTGGACACTCCTGATATTGGCGGGTTAAATGTGGAGAAGTAATTTTAAAAGTAGTGATGGGAAGTTCGGTTCTTTTTAGGGAGTCAGATCATTTGACTCCACCAAGAAGAGTTGACGGTTTGGCTCCCAAACGGCTCTTCATGTTTCCACTTTTCCCCACTCATTTCATTTGATACAGAATAAGTATACATACCTCAACTGCCTTTGAAACATCTCAGCATGGCAGGTGTGACAGTAGGACTAAAAAATGAAATCTGTAGGTGTTTTACTTCCTACGTCTTATGATTTTCACTAATGTGAGAAAGGCCCAATTCGGCTAACTCCCATGCATATATATGTATATATATATACTTTTTATAACCATTTAATTATTACTCAATTAGCAAAATAAATAATTGCAATGTTAATGCTAAGTGCTAACAGTCAATGCTAATGCTAGTTAGCGGACTGTCCACCTTCAGTGTGTGCGCCTGTACATCAATCACAGCCATCATAAACCCTCAATGTGTTTTTAATTAAAGAAATTAAATAACAAATTAGATTTTTTGTTTGAATTTTTTTCTATCCCTCGCTTCTCTGGTTTTCCCTCCTTTTTTCCCTCATCCCGCCCCCTCTGAAATCCGGTAGGTTAACCACGTTCATCTATAGTGGACACTGATTGGACAGAAAACACCCGAACACTCAAACAAACAACAAATCACGACAAGAGACGTTCAAGGACTGCTCAGAACTCAGGAAAACTCGACAAACAGACAAGAAAGAAGGGCAGACCCTTGTGGCTCTCTGAAATGAATGTACTAACTTGCTACTCTGCTACACAAAGAAGATAGAAACATAAAAACTTAATAAAGTACAGGTATTGACTGTTGGATGCACAGTTTGTGGACCCTGCTCGATGCGACAGCTCGGCTGCGTCTGTCTTTGTGTTTTCAAACCGTCTGACGTTGTCTTTACTTAAAACACAACACCAACATCATCCCTTAAAAAGCTGCTATACAGCGGCTGACCGGCAGGTGGCGGCGTGACTTCATCCACGAGTTGAATGAACCGCAAAGAAACCGAAGAAGAAGAAGAAGAAGCAGCAGAAGAAGAAGAGGAGAAACAACAACAGACTCACGTGTGGACGGCTCACACGGAGGACATGCAGGACACGGAGGACATGCAGGACATGCAGGACTCGGAGGACTCTGGTGATGAGTTGGACGACTGGTTCATCGAGTCTCTGAAGACGTGAGACGTTTAAACTTTAAGCTTTAGCTGTTAGCTGTTAGCGCGGAGCTACTTCCAGTTAGCCACGCCGCTAGTTAGCATCCGGACATGAAGTCAAAGTTTTTAATCATTTTATAAAACGTCACGTCGCTGCATCCGGTTTATAATTAGCTCAACCCAACACCCTTACATCAGTAAACTAATTAACACTAATTAACACTAATGTATTTGTAGATTTATAGAGACGTAACATTAAAGTTTCTGTTGATTATTCATATTTTCTGTGCAGCACGTGCTTCTTTATGTTAAATATGTTTATTCATCAAACAGTCTGAATGTTCGTGACAGTCACGTGAACACAACAAGTCAGTCACATGATGTTTGAATGTGACCGAGCTGATCTGTGTAACACACACACACACACACACACACACACACACACACACACACACAGCTCGTGTCTCCTCGGTACCTGAATTCCCGCCATGTGTTAAACGTCCTCGCTCCTGCTCACCTGAAGCTCAGGTGTGCTCTCTCTGTGTCACCTGCTGCTCGCTGTGTTCAGCTCATCGTCTGTTTGTTCTCAGGTACAAAGATCTTCACGTCTATCAGCTGGAGCGTCCGACGCAGGTCATCGAGTGGACGTCAGGGAAGAGTGAGTCCGTTCATTTCATGGTCAGTGCATCACGGTGCCGCTCTGCACTGACACTGTGTGGTGTGTGTGTGTGTGTGTGTGTGTGTGTGTGTGTGTGGTGTTTCCAGCCGTGTGTGTCGCCGGACACAGCGCGTCTAAAAATGAAATCCTGGAGCTGCGTCTGCCTCCAAAACTCTTCGCTGACGAAAACAAGGTGAGAGACGTCAGGTCAAACTCTGTTTATTATTATGGACGACATGCAGATCATCATCGTGTGTGTGTGTGTGTGTGTGTGTGTGTGTGTGTGTGTGTGTGTGTGTGTGTGTGGTGTGTTCAGGGTCTCTGTGCAGAACGGGACTTCAAAGTTGTCCACGGCGGCTTCGCAGACGGTCCTGTTCGCCGTCTCAGACACGTCCCGGGGACACGGTGAGTTTCTGTTTCGTGAAACGATGTCGCAGCGAGAAACACAAACAAAACAAACAGAAAGAAAAATCCTCTTCATATTAATTAGAGACTCAACAGAGAGCGAATCAGGCAGACGGACAGCTGCTGTGAGCTCAGACAGACAAAGACGAGGAGCAGCGATGATAATTAGAATAAACTGTAATTAAAATAGAAATAATTGTAACATTAATGAGGATGATGATAAAAATCATCGATCGACGACAACCTGCGAGGCAAGAAGGCAGGAAATCAAAGTGACATGCATCAATGAGAGGCTCTTCCTCCAGAACCAGAACTGGGAGCTGGTTCTGCTGAAGCCTCTGGGTCCACTTCTGTAGACTACAGGAACCACAAAGAACCACAAAGAACCAGGAGCGCAGAGTACTGCGAGCTCTTTGAGATCGGATGGAGGCGGGTCGGGTCCGAGTGCAGCACAGAGAAGATTAATTTGACTAAATTTGAATATTAAAATGACTTCATGTGCTGCTGCTTCCAGGTGTGCTGTTACCAACGACGGGCTGAGCTCAGACCTGCAGCTCTGGGACCTCGGAGGAGACGACAGCGGTGAGTTGAATTTCAGACGTCACGTTTGTGCTCTGATGAATTCACGTCTTTGTGTTTTCGCACTGAAGAAGAAGTTCCAGTAAAAACACTAAACGAGCTCACGGTGGTGAAACTGATTGACTGTCTCATCGTCCAATGACAGACGTGATCAGGCGGACAGGAAGTGTGAAGGGGAGGCGGGGCGTTTCAGAGGGAGGCAGCCGGATCGCAGCTCGACTCTCGCCGCGGCCTCGGGTTCTTCACGGCGCTCAGAGCGGTGACGTCCAGCTGACGGAGCTGACCTCAGGACAGCCTCTGTATAACCTGGGTAACGCTCGCGATCCGTCACGTTCGGCTTCAGAGTCAGAACTCGACGTCTGACCACTTCTCTTGTTGTTTTCGTCCCAGCAGAGTCGGACTCGGCAGATCCGGTCGGTTCCCTCCATTTCGTGACCGACGCCGTCTTCGTCGTCGGCTGCTCTAACGGGAACGTTCACGTCGCCGACACGCGGACGTCTGACGCTCCTCAGCTTTCGCCTCCGCCTTCGGGTGACTCGGCCGTCTGGTGGACGGACGTCTCGGCGGGTCCGTCCTGTCTGGATCCGTCCAGCTGCAGGATCGTCAGACTCTCCTCGTCCGGGCTGGCAGTGATTTCGGACCTGAGGAAGCCGGGAGGCGCCGTGAGTCGAGCTCGGCTGGATGTCCAAACACGTCGCTGCGGCGCGGACGACGTCAGAGTGTCGTGGGCTCCGGCGCTGGACGACTGTATCGCAGTGTCGGGTCAGTTCAGCTCGATCAGCTCCGACTGCTCCTCACACACGATGTCTGTGATGTTCAGCGTCTTGAATCTTGGTGGACGGTGTAAGAAACGACGATCATGTGATGAATATTAATGAATGATTCTTCCCGCCTCAGGTTTCAGCGGGGCGGTTCAGATCTACGATGCCTCAGTCTGGAGGGCGGAGCCGCAGGAAGTTTGTCCGCTGTTCGAGCATCGCGGTCACGCAGTTTCCTCGCAGTCCGATGATGGCGTCCCCGTCTTCGTGACCTCCCACGTCTGGCATCCCGAGCGGCCTCGGACGCTGCTGTCTGCGGCCTCTGACGGCTCCGTCCACGTCTGGGACTGGGTCGACCAATCAGCTGCAGACGGCTGAGTGGGGGCGTGACCTCTGAGGATCTGTGGACTCCTGCACCGCCTCGGTTCTCACAGCGAAGACATCAGAACGTTTCTTCATCTCAAAATGACGACAAAGGTTAGATCAGAAACTGCTGCTGCTCATTTAAAGCTCCGATCAGCTGTCAGAGGCGGTGCAGTGACGGGACGGGTCGCTTCACTGAGAGTGAGAGGCGCTACGTATCAGACACAGATCTGCTGTTCAGGAAACCAAAAAGAAGTTTTGGTCTTGAACTGAATCTAGTCCTGTTTGTCTGAGACCAAGGTCGTCAAGAACGTCTTGAGCCCGATCTCAAGAACCGAGACCGAAGACTCGAGTACAAGACGCTGCGAGATCAGAACCGGCCGAAAGATAAATGTGCCGCGTGCGGCTGATTTCTGTTCAAACGTGGACACAAAATTCAACATCTGAGAAGTTTTGTTCTTCAAGTCTTCTAATAAAATGTTTCCATGTTTTATCCTGACGCGTCTCTTCTTCTTTGTTGTTGTGATGAGCTCGATGATGAGTTTAACCGGGCGTGGCTGTGCAGAACGTCAGTTATTCTGATCCAAACAGTGAAATTGAACCAGATCTCAGAGGGGCGTCGACTGACGCTCGGACCTGTGATGTGTTCTGGTCACAAACATGTTCGGTGGTCAGGACACTCGGAGCTGAATTAAAAGCTGAGCGAGGATTCATCACCGCGGCGTGTTTCTCTGCGTCTCCACAAAAGAACGAGAGAACATTGAAAGCAGCAGCAGCTGCTGACCTCTGCTCGACCTTCACGCGCTGCTCAAAGTTTAATCATCAAAGAGGCTGAGGAGGAATAATGAGTCTGATCAGCATCCAGCTCACGTGGAGAATACTTCACGCTGTTTGTGGAGCGGCTTTGACCTCCGACCTTCTCTAACTTTATTTGGTGCGTTGGATTGTAAAATGTGGCAGCTGCTTCAATGCAAAGGTAAATTCTGTCCTTCAGCGTGTCGACTGTCAGCTGAGCTGCAGAGTTTAAACTGAATGTGAGGAATGAAAGCAGAATAATCCGACACGCTGACGGGAACGCTTGAACAGATCTCCTGCTTTGACAAGAGGCGGCTCTTGAATCCCTCGAAAAGGTCGAAGGTTTGGACACACCTTCACCTGGAACACAAAGCACGGCGCCCAGCAGGCCCAGGACCTGCCCCGGTTGGAGGCGCCCAGGCAGATCCTGATCATCCCGACCGGGTGGAGGAAGCTCACTTCAGCTGCTTGTATCTGCCGTCTCTTTGTTTTGGTCACTTCCCACAGCTCATGACTCGAGGTCGGGGTTAGAACACAGACGGACGGGAAGATCGAGAGCTTTGCGGCCGTCCATCGCTCGAGATACTCGACCTCCTCCACCTGGGCAGACGTATTTCAGAGCCTGAACGACACGTGACCGGTGCTGGTTCAGTCGGTTTGACCGGACGCCGACCCAAACCTGCCATCAAAAACATTTTGACCAAAGAAACGGCCGAGGCCGAAGCTAACCTCAGACTCTGAAGCCTTTCTTTGCTCCTGAACGTGTCATTAGACTCCAAACGATGACAAACTGCAGCTCTTCCTTCACCGTGAGTGAACTGCAATTTTCTCCAGAGCCCTCACTTTTAGCGCTCGGCTCCAGCTGAGCAAATAACCTTCATTCAGACACTGAGCTGTTAAAACGCTTCGACTTCTCTCCTCTGTGTAAACTTCACTGACTGCTTCTCGTGTCTCTGAATCAGTTTGGTTTGATGGAGGCTGACAGATTGCTGCCGGTCACCTTCTCTGATGCTCTGCAGTCGACCCTCGTTCTTTGCGGAGGCAGCGCGGTACCAGATGGTGACGAAGGAGAAGAAGCCAGTCACGTCCAGCAGCAGTCAGCCAGCTCGGCGTCTGTCTGTCAGCCTTTTATTTCACCAAGCTCTCACCAACCACTAAAAGTCAGTCCCAGATTTACTCTTGTCCTGGTGGAGGATGTTTATCTTCCGGTCATAACTCTGAGCGGCGGCTTGCCGTGTTCATCATCTGTAAACTGTTCCTCGTTAGCTAAACGAGCTGACAAATCACAGCAGATGAACTCGTTGGGATGTGATGTAACTCTCCAGGTTACTCATAAACAGAAAGCTGTACCGTGGAAGCCGTGGGCAGAGCTGCAGGCTGAAAGAACAACCGAGGAACAAAGAGCTTTGTGAGGCAGGAACAGATCAGCTGAGCGGAGCCGCCGCTCTTATGAAGTCTGTTAATTAAGCCTCAATAGATGCTGCGTGGCGGCGGCGGCGGCCTGCTGAAAGCTTCTCTTCAGCACGTTATCACACATGACACAGAAAATATTTCCACACTGAGGCTGTGTATGAAACAGGAAAACCTTTAACGAACACCCTCAGTGCTCTGAGCGCATGTTAGCATGTCCACTGAGGAGCCCGGCTCCGGTTCTGGCACGACATCGGCTCTGCTCCCCGTCAGCATTTTCCCTCCAAAACGCCTCTGCTGCAAACACTAACACTGCCCGCTGCTCTGAGCTCACAGCCCGGCTAACAGACTGAGCTAACAGCCGCTAAAAAGCTGAGATAACAGCAGCTAACAAACTGAGCTAACAGCAGCTAACAGACTGAGCTAACAGCAGCTAACGAACTGAGCTAACAGCAGCTAACAAACTGAGCTAACAGCAGCTAACAGACTGAGCTAACAGCAGCTAAAAAACTGAGATAACAGCAGCTAACAGACTGAGCTAACAGCAGCTAACAAACTGAGCTAACAGCAGCTAACAAACTGAGCTAACAGCAGCTAACGAACTGAGCTAACAGCAGCTAACAAACTGAGCTAACAGCAGCTAACAGACTGAGCTAACAGCAGCTAATGAACTGAGCTAACAGCAGCTAACAACCTGAGCTAACAGCAGCTAACAGACTGAGCTAACAGCAGCTATCAGTGAAATGGTTGGTGTGTGTTGTGAAGCGTTGCGTTCTTCTTCCAAACTTACAGTGTGAACAGACGTAGAGTGACAGACGCCGTTCAGCTGATCTCAGCTCAGCTCAGCTGGTTACATGATGGAAACTTACAAACTTTGAAAGGTTTTTTTCGGGTTAAACTGCAGAGAAATAAAAGTATTTTTCAAAGCAGTCATTAAGCTGACTGACAGGACGCTGAGCTGAGAGTCTGCTGGCCTGATGACACCGGAGCCATTATCCGAGCGATCTGAGCGAGCCGCAGCGATTCTCTGTTTGTGACTGACAGCTAACAATTACCGTGTAACGTCACGTTTCCCTCCATGTTTTTTATTCAGTTCACTACAACTCACTTCAGCGCTCGACGGTTTGCAGAGCCGACCTTCCCTCCAGATACTGATCCACCTCATGCTGCTTATTATACGCATGTTTATGTGTGTATATATCTTCACACGTGGCACAGTATAGTGGTCGTCAGTCGTCTAAAGCACATGTAGATTTATGGATCCCTCGTGTGTTTTAAATGGAGGAGGTGGCGGGGACGTTTACCTGAGCGTGCAGGTGGTCGTCAGGATTTCCAGGCACCTGGAACGTTCAAATTCCAGGAGTTATTGAAACATATTTTGTGGATTACATGTCGAGAACCGGCCTCTGTTGTTTGTGGAGACATCAGGTCGTCCTGAAGCTCAGCTCAGTCATAAATCTGTAATAAACTGTTTTATTTAGCCGCTTATTCAAATATTGAACTTTCAGAGCGCCTCATGATTATTTCATGGATCCTCTATTACATCTCATTACTGTGAGCTCTGACATCATGGCACATTGGTTGGTGAAATAAAAGGCTGAAAGACGGTGAGCTGGGCTGACTGCTGCTGGACGAGTCAGTAATATTAGCTGCTGCTGCTGACCTGGATGATGATCAGAAGTAATGTAATCAGAGTAAATACTCGAGTACAGCTGCACAGTTACACAGAGGGAGAACAGAAGGAGGAATTATCTACAAACAAACATTTAAGAGCATTTTTTTGCTTTTTAACTGAATCAAAGTGAAACAGAGAAAAATGGAGCGCCGACGTTAAAACAAGTTTTTGTCGCCTAAAAACACAAAAGAGGAGAGAGTGTGTGTGTGTGTGTGTGTCCTGCCTCTGAATGAGCTCCTGATTAGACTTCACTCTGCACAGAGCTGTGTGTGTGTGTGTGTGTGTGTGTAATAACCGGTTATCACAAAGCTTTCATACAGTCTAATCCCGCCCGCCGCATCGTTGTGTCATTCATATGAAAACGTTGAGATGTCGCTCGGTGGTCTCGGTTCGCTCCCGGAGGTCACGGCTCATTGTTCAGCCACGCCGTCCGTCCGCCGGGACGAGCCCGGCTCACCGCTCCTCCTCAAACACTTCATCGTGTCTGTGATTGTTGCCGTGGGCGACAGTCTTTATGAATCACGTCTTCTTCCTGTTTTATTATGAAAAGTTTACTCAAGTATCAAAAATACCAAATTCAAGCCGACGCGCTGACGTGACATCACACTGTATGCAGACGACTCTGCCATGCTCACCTGAGCTCACACCTGCAGAGCTTCACAGGCCTGCACATGCTCAGTACGCTCACTAACTTTCCTGTGAAGTCGTTAAACTGCTTCAAATCAATCATCATCATCATCATCATCATCATCATCACTAATGTTAGACCTCTTTAAAATAAGCACCATGATTGCTGCCATTATCCTCCATTATCAGCCGTCGCTCACGGCGACAGTTTGAAGTGACAAAGAAAAATAATCATCAGTCTCGAAGTTTCACATCATCACGTCCAGACGTCTGCTCTCATATCTCCACACCTCATGTGGACGTTAATGAATCAAAGCTCCATGTTCAGATCCAGTTAAAAATACTCCAAAGCACAGAGTGCTGGTTCTGGTTCTGGTTCTGGTTCAACACTATGCTGGTGTTTTTCATGTTGTCACCTTCATGCAGGTAGAGCCGCCATCGTGGCTCCAAACAGGAAATCAGGAAGTGACGTGCAGATCAGGAGTAACACTTTAACACCGAACCAGCTGATTCTGTTCAGGATTCAACTGTCAGCTGTGGTTGAATTTTACCGTAATAAATAGAATATAACGTAATATGTTGATCTCATGTTTGTCGGTTTTATTGTCTATTTTAAAATGTCTGTAAAATATGTAAATAAAGTCTTTCTGTGTTTTACTGTAGAATTAACTCAAATATAATAAAATACTTTATTAGACAGTTGAAGCATTAAAACAAACGTTCACGGACGTCTTACCTTCACATCAGAGCGGTGTCTGATCCAGCTGGTGAAGTTCTGACCCGGCCGGGTCCTTTTGGGTCGCTGAGATAGTCGCTGTATAAATTCACCCTCAGTGTCATGAACAGACTCACCTCTGCAGCCGGCCTCAAGTGGACGTTAGAGGAACTGCAGTGTTTGTCACTTCCTGCGTTGACTTCACGTCACAGTGGCTGATTAATGTGGAACGTTTTGCTAATTTATAGATTAAAATCTATAATCGAAAAATAAAAACAAGTGCAAGAAAAGTTGTTTTAGTTTAAATAAATAATTATTTTGTTTTCAGGTTTTTGGTTCATCTGGTTCACAAAGTGCTGAGTCATGCTTCTCTCAGCACCGACGCTTCCTCGCTGAGCTGTAAACCCGTGACGACGCCCAACGGATCAGAGCCAAGAGTCAAACTGTAAAAAATTACTACAGAATTAAATTTAAACAAAAAGTCTTATTTCTTATTTTTTCCAGTTACTTTTTAAAATTTTATTTTTTGGCTTCAAACCTGATTTAAAACTGTAAAAACATAAAAATAAGACAAACTATCAAAATACTAAAGTACAAATACAAAAACACATTTTTAATTCTTATTTTTTAAATTGTTGTATATTTATTATATATTATATTATATATATTAAAGTTCAAGATAAAACTTAAGTTTAACTGTCAAACACTGTTCGAGTCTGATTTATTTCACCATCTGAACTATTTAATCTGAATGACTTGTATGAAGAATGAATGAAGACACGGCGACGGTCCGCTTTAAGCAATACATTATTTATATATAATATATACTTAAAGGTTTGTGGAGTTAGTAATGGGCATCGATATGCTGGGTTACATTCTGATTGAAGCTTTTTTAGAAGCTTTTAAAAGAATTTAAATGATCAAAAAAAAACAAACAAACACCAAAAATGAAAAATCATCAAACAGAAAAACAACAAATCTGTGAGACAGGAAGCTCGCACGACAAACCGGAGCAGCGATTTCCTCTTTCAGCTGTTCCAGCTCGGCTGATCCTCCTCATCCCGTTAACGGCGAGCGTTCGCCATGACGTCCGTTCACTGCTGCATTAAAACAACATGTCTGCCTCTAAAGGACGCTTCAGTGTGACGGTAAAACACCTGCCAGGATTTTACCGTAATTATCACAATATAACCTTTTCTAATATTACGGTAAAATGATGTCAGTGCTTCATTTCATGTTTAACGTACTGCAGATTTTAAAATGTAAAATATGTTATTAACGGTGTTTTACTGTAAATCAGCAGTCTGTGGTATAAAGTGAGTTTTTGGATGAGCAGTAAACAGATTTCATGGCGTGCAGCAGCTCTTTGAGCTGAAGCCCGTCAGAGGTTCGTTAATGGGACCTAAACGAGCTTCGTTAACGTCATCCTGAGCTCACAGCGTGCACAGACTCAGGAGCAGAACCACGTTTGTGTGTCCGCAGTTACAGGAAACACGAAGACACACGTCAGCGATCAGGTTGGTTTGGAAGTTCGACTTCGAGGCGATCTTTGGCCAAGAAATCGTCTTCAAATCGTCGTTTACGTGACATAAACAGAGAAAGTCACCTGGTTACATACGTGCAGGTGATCTGAGCGAGAGTCGACGGGAGGAAGAGGATCGATACAACACAGACTGTGTGGAGAGGAAGACGTTCACCTACTGATGGTGGAAAAGCTGCAGATGCTGCTGACGGAGGAGGAGGTGGAGGAGGAAGAGGAGGTGGAGGTGGAGGAGGAGAGCTGAAACAGCGTCATGTCAGAACTGATCGTAACTGTACAACGAAGAGAATCAAAGCAAAAACTGTACAAATGTACAAAATCAATCAACAAGATTAAAAGATTCATTTTAAAAACATTAGACGGACGAAGAAACTTCTCAACCTGGATCAAAGTCAATGTGCCAACTTTGTTAAGTGCAATCCACAGCAGACCTGAAGCGTAGAAAGGACAGCTGTTAGTGATCGCTACTCGCTCTGGTTGATTTTTTTATTGCAGCAACGTGAAATCTGTAAAACTCAAACAAACTAAATAAAATGATCCCTTTCTGCGAGGCCTCGCTTTCCACCGCGACAACGGAGCGCGTGCACAAAGAACGCTCGGACAAAAACACCTGGAGACGTAAAGCTGAAATCATTTAACCTGAATCGAGCCAATCAGAACGGAGCCGGTCAGACCGGGTCCAACAACAACAACAACAGCGCCGCTCCAACGTAGCAGCTTCTAAAATAAGACTTCCTGTGAGGACACGCCGCGTGATCACAGCCAATCAGAGGAGGCTGCAGGAAGTGCTTTTATTTTGAAGGCCGTCTGTAGACTGTAGGTGTGACGCGTCGAGGCGTGCGCTGCTCTTTAAAAAGTATCCGAGTACTGGACCCGGTTCTGATCCACTGAGCGGACTTGAGAGAAACTTTAGGGCAGAATCACACAAATAAAACTCCAGCTGCTTAATTAACTAATTAAAATGAGCCGTCAGCTGACGTGTGGAAGGAACGAACACGACAAACAAACAAACTTTGTCTTTTCACTTCAGGTTCAGCGCCTGATCACATGATTTAGGTCACACACGTGGTCACATGATCGGAGCATTCCTGGTCCCTAAAAAAAGAGGAAGGAAGGACACGAGACAGGAAGGAGGGACGGGCGGTCGAGTCAGCTCGCAGAGAAAGTTTCACTCCACCCGGGGCGGCGGGTGCAGGTGCAGAGAGGGTGCGTTTGTTTTGGGACTGTCTCGCTTACCGAGCAACGCTGCTGCACGGCGAGGTCATGTGATCACAAACGCAGGCCTTCCTGCTCGTCTGGACATGTGACCTGTGTTTGCACATTTCAACGGTGTCAGAGACGCTCACGCCGCCTCACCTCCCGACCTGGTGACCAATGAGCCGATCCACCATGTGAATCTGATGCGGGCCAATCACACGTCAAAGAATCAAACGCAGATACGGTCCGACTGATACCGCTTGGTTCTGGTTTATTCTGGCCTGATCTGCACGTGTGTGACGGTGTGTGTGTGACGGTGTGTGTGTGACGGTGTGTGTGTGACGGTGTGTGACGGTGTGTGTGTGACGGTGACGGATCATGAATCTGAATTAGTTCCAGTTCTTCGCGGTCTGCGCAACAACTGAACTTCACCCGTCTGCCCAAACGTGAAACAACAGAAAGCAGACGCAGACGTTGGTCCTGATGCCGTCGTGTGTGTGTTGTTGTGATGTTCAGGCAGCAGCTGGAAGAGTTCAGGTAAAGTTCAGGTAAAGTTCAGGTAAAGTTCAGGTAAAGTTCACGTAGTGGAAATAAAAACAAAAACCTTTTAGCAGCTCGATGTGAAAACCAGCGAGGCTTTCTGACTCAAACATCCTCGACTCGAAACCTCACAGGAAGTCCAAACTGAAGTCTTCCTGTGTGTAATGCTCTTACACACACACACACACACACACTCAAACCAACACCCGCTCCGTCCTGTGTGACGCGTTTCAGAGCCGACCTGTCGTGTTTTTTTGCAGCCTGGGTTCATTAACGAGGTTCAGATTCTCTACAAGGCACTGACGCGACGGCGGAGGCAGAGTTAGTATTTGAAGCCGCCGCCAAGCGACTACGTTAGAGCTGGAAAAGCTTCGGGGGGGTTTTAGCGTGACGTCTACGTTTGTTATTTATAAAAATCTTCGCTTCACAAAAGTCGAGCAGAAAGAAGAAGAAGCCCTGTGTGATGAAATACCTGAAGGACAGAGGACACAGACGAGGACACACTTTTCCTTTTTCCCTGCAGAGATTACAAGCGATCACCGTGAGTAGTTCAAGGACACACAATGGAAAAGAGAAAAAGAAGCCTCGTGGGTGACGGTGAAGACGAGGAGGGTGTTTCTCATTAGCACCATAATGTTCTGTAGTGACTAATTAAAAAGTCAAGAGAGAAGCGGCGCTCTGAGTGGAAGCGTTGGCGTTCTGCTGGTCGGCCAGTTAATCCCACGTTTGGTTCAGGAACACTGAAATATTTTGGTTTGAGATGAGAGACGGGTGAAAAAATGTCGGATCATCTGGGAGGAGAAACAAAGAAAGAAAAGATTTCCTCCTGGACGTGGGGACGAGGCCGTCGCCGAGGACGCTTCGCCGCTCAGTCACTGCTGTCGTCTTCGTCGTCGTCGTCCGACAGGTTGTTGAACTTTGAGCCCGGCCGGCTGATGGAGTCTGAGCGCGGCCCGAGGCTTCCCGACGTCAGCTGAACGAAGCAGTACTCGCACACTCGGACGGGTTTGGACGACTGGCTGGGCAGGAGGTATTTCTTCTCGGAGCACGGCCCACAGACCACGTAGCCGCACTTCCTGCAGTGGTGGCGGCGGCTCACCGGCGTGAACTTCACCTTCTGGCAGCGCATGCACACCGTCGCCTCCGAGTCGGGCACCCAGACGGCGGCGTGCTCGCCCGTCGGGGCCTTGCCGCTCTTCTGCAGCAGGTCGCCCACGCACTTCCCTATGTGGTTCATCCACTCCGACTTCTCGGTGGCGGTGGCGGCGTACACGGCGAAGGACTTGGTGGGCGTCTTGATGAGCCAACCGTTGCGCAGGTCGCCTTCGTCCGGCACCGTGTCGATGGTGACGCTCTCCAGCGGGATGATGTGCTGCTTGTTGTACTTCTTCTTCTGGATGACGATGTTCCCGTACACCAGGATGTCGTTGAAGAGGAAGAACTGCCGCGCTTTGGGCTTCTTGCGGCACAGCTTGGTGAGGACGCCCTCGCCGATCAGCACGCGGCCCGGGATGGCGAGCGGTTGGCCCGCAGTGCCGAAGCAGCCCTCCACCACCGCGATCCGCTTGGAGTTGGCCTCGCTGTTCGCAAGCCGGTCCACCATCTTCACCTCACCTGCAGAGGAACACAGACGGAGAACGTCAGTTAGGTTAAAACATCTGCGTGACGTGTTATTAACTAACCCGTAATTCACAGGATACTGAACCAAACAGCAGTGAAACGTTTTCACCTCATGACAGACTCAGATCTTCACGCTGCTCTTACAATAATCCCCGGTTACGTGGTCACATTAACGGACACATGTAGCTTTGTCCTGCTCAACATGAAGCGGGTCACCGTGCCGAGCTACGAGCTGCAGCTCGTGGCCAATCACTGCTGAGCGTTTAACGGAGCCTTCGTAGACCGCGGCAGGTTTCTCTTCCCCGCTGTGACCCTGACGGCGGCAGAGCACAGCGGCTCGCCTTCAGCCTTTCTTACGGCACGACAGAGGAGGTCAAAGGTCACCGATGATGGAGATGGAAGGGCGGTGGCGCTGTGTGGCGAGCCCAGAGGGTCGAGTGTGGAGCTGCGACCTCAGAGAGACGCTCACATGTGATCCAGCGCGGACACAAAGAGACGACACGAGCCGCGTTTATACACCGAGCTGAAGCTGCTGCAGATGAAGCTCATGAGTCAGATTTTGCTGACAACTGTAGCTGCTGTTAGCTCAGACTGTTAGCTGCTGGTAGCTATATTAGCTCGGTTTGTTATCTGTTTTCAAAGCTAATGTTAGCGTTGCATACTGTCTGTTCAGCAGCAGGCTCAGCAGCTTCTATGGACATAATGGCAGAGGAGAAGAGTTAAGAGGACGCTAACAGAGGAAGCTAAGTAGAGAAAAGGAGAGAGTGAGCGTGCTACATCACAACAAACCTAAAAAAACCTAAAATATGATCCACAGAATAAAATCTGATTGGCTCGTTACTGCGAGTCCAACAAACAATCAGAGTCCGTGGTTTGACTTCTGTTTACATGCACGTGTTCATTTGTAAGTGTGTGAACAAACTCAAGAAACGAGCTAACTAACACACAGAAACAAAGCGTAGGTGTGATTTGTACCCAGAGCTGCAGACGATGTTAATTAGCCAGCACAAGCCAGCGCAGCCTGGGCCGGCTCCACAGTGATCTGCACACTAATAACCCAGAGAGAGCGAGCTGCTTGCTGAAAGGACGCGGAGGGGGGGCGCTGCCATGTCGACCCTGTTAGAGGGCTCGCTGCCCACTGCTGAAGCTACTGGCCAACCAGCTCCCACTGGCAGACAGAAGAGGACACAGAGAGCGAAGGCTCTGGACAGAGGGAGCGGCGTAAACACAGGCTGGAGGCTCCAAACCGGCAATCAAACCATGCAGAGTGTGAGGAAACGCACAGAAAATATGACGAGAACAAAGAGTGACAGATGTTTCACCGACAAAGAGACTAAATGATCCGTGTGTGGCTTCAATGTGTGTGTGTCAACATGAAAAAACATCCTGATTCATACAGAAACACACGTCTGTTCTCACACCGCGTGACTTTGGGCTCCGGGTAACGTTAGCTCAGTTTGTTAGCTGCTATTAGCTAACGTTAGCTCAGTTTGTTAGCTGCTATTAGCTAACGTTAGCTCAGTTTGTTAGCTGAGGAGGTTTACAGGCCCGGGATGGGAGCGGAGCCGGTGTCGTGCCAGAACCGGAGCCAGGCGGATGTTAGCGGTCTGTTAGCATGGAGACTTGGACCGGAACATGTAGACGGGTTGTATTCTGGATGAATGAAGCTGGGTGGCGCCTCGTGTATCTTTCTGTACTCTCTCTGGTTTGTGGTCTGCTGAGCCGTCACGGATTGCGTGTGGACTACGAGCAAACATGTTGAGTTAAATACTATCATTTCCTTTTTTCTGCAGAAACTACAGGAGGACGATGATAGAACGTCTGCTGACGCGAAGCCGCTCTGTAGTCATTCATTTGTAATAAACAATGTGCTTTGTTCAAATATTGAACGTTCCTGTGATCTGTTGTGTCTCAGCAGCTTGTTACACAGAGCTGATGAATAATTTAACCATTTATTTTACCGCTGACAAACTGACCTTGAGGAAAAAAAGCACGCACTTCTCTCAGAAAGCCTCTTATTGCTCGGTTCCTATGGAGACGTGAACACAGCTGCATCCACAGGAGCCTCAGTCCAGTGTGCAGAAACACTCATTTACACTGCGTTAGATTAGTGAGGTTAACTGTAGCTGCTGTTAGCTCGAGTTAGCTCAGTTTGTTAGCCAGGCTGTGAGCTCAGAGCACCGGGGGAGTGTTAGTGTTTGGAGGAGGAGGAGGAGGACGAAGACGAAGACGAAGAAGAAGAAACACAGGCTGACAGGAGGAGCTGACCTAATTCAGTCCAGAGCAGTGTGCAGAAATATTCAGATACAACGCGACAGAGTCTGCTCAGGTGTTAGAGAAGAAGAGGAAAGTTTAATAATTATTTCAGTTATGTTAACGCGGATCAAAGAAACTTCAACCTCCAATAAACCAGATCACAGACCAATATTTCCCACCGAGCCTCAGCAGCTGACAGCAGCAGCAGTGTGTTATTTATTCTCTTTAATTATCAAAGAAATATGTTAATTCATGAATAAATTATAGAACTGAAATGCTGCATTTGCAATTCCCACTTCATGGCCTCATTTCTACATTTCTACAAGTCTGATCTCGGTCGGATTGAAAATGACTCTGGTTTTTATCTCTGTTTTTGGTCTCCACCTCTGTCCTGGGGTAAATATCAGCTTCTTCAGCTGCTAAACGCTCCACTATGTTCACCAGATGGTCTCCAACTGAGCCCTGTGTGCTGTCTGCTGCTGAACAGGTGGTGCACAGGTGGAGTCTTTTTACTGTCTTCAGGACAGCTGCCTGCTGCGGCAGAAAAACGGCGGCGAGAGCGGCATTTAACATTTCAGGAGACAAAATAAACATTTCTCTGCTCGCCGTTTCTGTTCTGATCTCAGTTGCCATGGAGACACACGGGGCGTGACTAATACCTGGAAAACAATCAGTCACAGCAGCAGAAGGAAACCAGTTCACTGCTCCAGCAAGTAGCCCGAGCCTTAGAAACAACCTTACAGAGATAGTTCAGTCTTGTAGAGACGTGAAGACATCTGCTGACAAACAGATTCCTGCATGGACACATTTGTCTCCTCAGCCTGTGAACTTATGGAGGACGATCCAAACATTTCATCATGTTTTTATCTTCAGTCCACCTTTAGTCTGCAAAAACATTTTCTGAGCTCATTGAACTGTTTGAAGACAAACCAGGGACACACCTGTGTTAACGAGGGACACACCTGTGTTAACGAGGTGCTCACCTGTATTAATGAAGTACACACCTGTGTTAACGAGGTACACACCTGTATTAACGAGGAACACACCTGTGTTAACGAGGCGGTGTAACCGCTCCATAACACTGAATATTCATTAAAGAAAGCTGAAGTTGTAAATTCAGATGTATTACTTGATTAAAGTACTTCCAGTATTTGTTTACATGTTCTGTATTTTCAGGGCGGGGCGATGTGCAGTAAAATATCGGCCTGTACGGCTGCAGACAGATTTTGATTTGACTGGCTGGATATGAGCTGATATGAAGCTCACAGATAAATGTTGAGCTGTCAGACTGTTAGCGGAGATAAACTTCACAGCCAGGAGTAATTATTTATTACAGGGCTGACAGCTGGTGTCAGTTTCACACCTCGGTTGGGTTTAATCAGCCCAGCTGGAGAGTGCCGGACCGGACTCTTTATGCCAGCGTCGCCCCCTCTGAGCTCGACCTCCACCAGCTGCTGCGCCCTCTGAGAAAACAAACATCAATCATCCAGCTGTGCACCTCCTGCTCACACAGATGCTGGATGAACTGAGCCAGGTTGGGGGTTAAACAGATTTCATGCATCGTCCCGACGAGGTGGAAATCCTGCCAGCGTTCAGAGGTTGTGACGAGACGCACGTTATTTTGCGGGGCTGTTGTTTCCTGATGATTCCTGGAAACTTTCCGGGAAGAATCCGTGCTGAAGAGGGAAACTTTTAATTGCAGTTTGGTTTGTTAAGTTTAAAAGCAGTTATTCATGTTAAATTGTCCAACTGAGGTGCACAGCGGCTCTGCAGACACCTGTCGCAGACAGCGTCCACTCTTCAGTCTGTCAGTGTATTAATCAAACAATGTTTGGCAGCATTTTAAATGAACCCACTAATTAAACACCTCCTCCTGTTTTTTAAGACGTCTGATTTTTACGTCCAGTCAGGCTCGGGCTGAAATGTTTACACTGATTTGAAAGCTGCTGACAGTTTAGCACCTTCACACTGCAGCTGCTTTCATTCAGAATACAGCTCGACTCAGAAACTATGAAGCCACGCTGCATGGAAACACGACAAAAGGCAGAAAATGAAAGGCTATTTTTGTCCATGTGTAGTTTTGGTACCGCTCGGCTGGAGTGTGCTGTGCTGAATGTCAACGCAGGCCAGGCGACTGGCTGAGCTACCTTAGGTTACATGGACAGCTTCAGATAAGCCTGATGGTTAATTCATCAGCAGTGCTGTCCTCTCTCTCTCAGCTTACAAGCTCCGGTCATTCGCTGCCAGGACAGAATCAGATTAATGGAAAATATGGCACCTTGTTCTGAAACAAGGGACGAAAATTTCACAGCAGGTCACAGCCGTCCGTCCATCCATTAGAGGAAGAGACAGTTGGAACTTTGTGACATTGTTCTGTTGCTATTCTTTGTTCAGAGGCCGTGTGTCACGACACCAGATGATCAGAGATCTCTTCACCTCCCCACGTTTCTGTAGTTACAACCACGAGACTTCTGCACGTCCTCTGCCCGGCGAGCTCAGTCAAACTGAGTAATACCTCAGCCTGGGAAGTGACCCGTCTTTGTGTTTACTCTGTGATAACACAGCGAAACAATGTGGACTCAATCAGGAAGGATGACACCCAGAACAACCAAGAACACTCCGGACCCAAACATGTCCAGTTACTCCACAGCGTCGCAAAGCACACCTGTATTAACGAGGGGCACACCTGTATTAATGAGGCGCACACCTGTATTAACGAGGGGCGCACCTGTATTAACGAGGGGCGCACCTGTATTAACGAGGGGCGCACCTGTATTAACGAGGCGCACACCTGTATTAATGAGGCGCGCACCTGTATTAACGAGGGGCACACCTGTATTAACGAGGGGCGCACCTGTATTAATGAGGCGCACACCTGTATTAATGAGGCGCGCACCTGTATTAACGAGGGGCACACCTGTATTAACGAGGCGCGCACCTGTATTAATGAGGCGCGCACCTGTATTAACGAGGCGCGCACCTGTATTAACGAGGGGCGCACCTGTATTAACGAGGCGCACACCTGTATTAATGAGGCGCGCACCTGTATTAACGAGGGGCACACCTGTATTAACGAGGGGCACACCTGTATTAACGAGGCACACACCTGTATTAACGAGGCGCGCACCTGTATTAACAAGCCACCTTGTTACACACCTGTATACAGGTATGTTAGATGTATTTCTATATTAAAAGTTGACTCGTATTTGTTTACATGTTTTATATTTCCGTGGAGAATGTGGTGTGATGTTTGTAGTGATGAGTCAGGTGTGCCGTCATGCCGATTGAAGCTCTTTCTAAATGTCTAGCTGACCAATCAGATCGCTCGGTCGGAGCTACTTGTTGTGTAATCCAGATTTGAGCTTTACTTCCCCTCAGCATGATTTCTTTTTTTTTCTTCACTCGTCACGTTGATAAAAAGAGAATCAGGAACGTTTGTTTGGGTTCGTGAAGCTGCTGAGGAAGAAAGAGGACGCTGAGGTTTCAACTCTTTATCATGACCGGCACTTAAACCTCCCTGGGAAGCCTGGGAGGGAAGAGATGAGTCAGACGCTAAAGGGAGAGAGTGACGATGACGGAGAGAGGAAGAAAGACTTTCTGTGGGCTGTGGACAGAAAAAAACAAGGGCAGCCATTCATCCCGGGGGGGAATGTGAAGGCAGAGGACTGTTTCTGACTTTAAACTGCTGCTGCTGGGATACAGCTCGAGATTTAACATCACGTAAAGGAAGCAGACTTCTTCAGATCATACAAACCTCTCAAAAACAGAAAGAAAAGAACAATAATTAAGTTATGTTCATTTGAAAACAACTTCCTCTTTAATCTGACACCAAATAACAACAAAGCAGATCCTTCACTGGACAACGCCGGGTTTTCAAAATAAAACAGAAACATCCCACGCTCGAGAGGAAGTTGGTTTTAATAAATAAATAAAACATCAGCTAATTCAGAGCCGGAGTGGAAAAGTCTCCACGACCCGGGCAGTCCGCTCCCTCTGAAAACTGGTGAAGAACTGTCTGACGCTCTGACTCCACATTTCAGTGACACAAACTTACTGTGTTTGGAAAGAAATCTCTGACTTTGCTTCACACAGATTTGCTGTGTTAAATGTTTCTGTCAAGTTGCACTGAGACTGAAAACTAGGAGGTCTCAACAGGTTGATCCACTTCAGTGAAGCTCCTTTAAAAAAACCCAACCTGGACCAGACGTGCATGAATTAATTAGCAAAAAGCCGAGAGACCCAATGGAGCGCGACGGCGGAACAGACCCTGTGAGAGCGCAGACACCTGCGGCAGCAGGCCAATTAAAAAACAGCAGCTGTCATAAAAAGCAGCAATAAGAATAATAATAAGAATAGAACAACATGCTTCAAAGAATAAGTCTTATTTTCACCTCCTGAACCTCCAATAAAACATTTTGTGCCCACAGATTAGAATTATCTGTAAAACAAACCTCAGGAGACTTCGACCAGTTTTAATCCCTAAACTTTACGGTCGCTGCAACCAAAACCGAAACAGATCATATGCAGTCTTAGAGACCAGACTTAGAAGACTGTTGTTAACTTGTCCACACTAACACAAAGCCTGGGATCTGCTCACACTGTCAGCAGCGAGCTCAGACCACAGGTCTGCTACTTACTACCTGCAGCTTTGGCTGCGAGTCGAGTCCACGCGGTCTCACCTCGGCCCGCGATGACGTCGATGTTTCTGACTATAACCGCAGGTCCCGCTCGGCCGACCTGTGAGTCTTAGAGACTAGAGAGAAAACTGAGTCTGTGGTCAGCGCTCGGCTTCTTTGAATCTCTGTGATTTGAACCACACGAGTGGAACTAACCTCCAGTTTGTACTGTGATCCTCAGCCTGATCAGCCAGGCGCTGAACGGACTGACGGACCGACACCTCTGAGGCTAATCTCCTCGAGTGGCTAAAACAGGTTTTACCAGAGTTGCCGCTCGGGTCTAACCTTCTCTCCTGTGAGTCCCGATGAAGCGCCTGCTCTTGTATTTCTTGGTTCATACATATATTCCTTTGAAAAAACCCTCATCAGCTTGCGGCTCTTGTCAGCTGAATATGCCGCCGTGCTGCGCTGCGATACGTCAACATCCTGCCAGCCTGTACGCGGGATTACACAGCCACGCTGCGAGTAAGAACACAGATAAAAGGATTGGAGGTTAATCTGTTGTGAGAGGCGACGCTATGAAAACTGAACCACCTGTTAACCAACCGGGAACGCGTGTTTGGAAAGCAAATTACAGCCGGCGTGAACAGAAGAGCTGCTTAACAGGAAGTCACCTGCACTTCCTCCTCACCAGCAATACAATCTGATCTGTCTGATTATCATCACTGACTCGTATCTGGACCAAAACTACGACCCCAACAAGTCAGTTTGGGCCAGACCGCACGTCTGAACCTTTCTGTTGCCATGTCATCTGATTCAGGACTTAACAAGCCTGCAACACCTCAAGGCCTTGGTTCAAGGCCCTGTTACTTCAAAGCCCGATGCTGCTGAGGATGTTTACTCCTCTGACAGCATCACTTCTGTGTTCAGACTACATGTGTTGCTCCCAAGTTACAAGCTTTGGATACAGAGTGTGTTTAATGTTCCACAACAGCAAACTTTGCTTCTTGTAAATTTGATGTAGCAACCAAAGAGTGGCAAACACCTGTTTGAGGCTTCCACAGGTGACAGGTGACAGCATCATGATCAGGTATCTCTGCATCTATAAATGAAGTTCAGACTGAGACAAGAGATCAACAACATCCAGAAACAACGCGGGCCGACTTCTCCGGGCTAAATTTACATTTCAGCGTTTCGTTTTTTCAGGAATCCACGAGTGGAAAAAGTTTGTGTCTCACACAAACACTGTATTTAGAGCTGATTACAGTATGTGCAGCCTAACAGTTACTGGGTCGGTGCACTTTGGTCGCTTAGCAGAGATAACAACAGTTCTTATCATCTATCAGCCAGCTTCAGATTGGCTTACATCGCCTTTAAAAACAGTGATTAACCCTTCGTCCCGCAGGCCAGCACATCCACCGTCCGCCTGGATAATTTCACACTCTTAATAGAGAAAATGACACGTCGCCTCGCCGCTCAAATCTTTAATTAAAACAACACTTGTGTGTTCCAACTATGAGCCGAGGGCAGAGGTTCAATTAGAGGACCCGAAGCTTCGAGCAGGTGTGGGAACTTTTGAGTAACACATCCAGGAAGTCAAAGGAGAGATCTGGTAACCAGGGCAACGACAATATTCATGAAGCTCAGGATGAGATGAATCTGCAGAGACCTTCCCGTGATGCTTCGAGGGAACTGAACCCATTTCATCCACACAGAGTAAAACTATTGTAATATTACAGTAAAAGGATGTTTGTACTGTTTCATGTCCAATGTTGGCGTTTTATCACATATTTTAAAATGTCATTAAACATTACGGTGTTTTACTGTATATTTCTAATATAAAATACTTTATATTATTATTCTGCATAAATTAAAGTGTCGTATAAATGAAGGTTTTGAAATATAACAGTCAAACTTCATGACACGTTACAGTCTTTTATGGTTTGGCAGTTTTTCACCGTAAATTCTACAGATATTTAAAATATACGTGACATCAACCGTACTTTTACCGTAATATTAGAGATACAGATTATATACTTTAGTATTTTCTGAGGTGGCACACAGCTTAAAAAGTCTGAAACTTTCCCAGCGTGCACTCGATGGCAGACAAACCGTGGACGGGCTGCCGCTCTCTGTGTCTCCGTCCTGAGAGCTTCTTTTGATCAGGTTTCTGTAGGCAGCACTTCACTGCTCTTCCTTGTGTCTGGTATGGGGGTCTTAATATCTTCTGCTTGTTTACAGCTTCTTTCTATATATAACCCATCAGAGATGAGTCAAAGCGCGCTCAGCTCCCGCTCACTTAAAACACATCGCTTCCTGTGCAGCGCTGTAGTGTTTACGGCTGGAGACTGCTTAAGATGCGCAGCCTGTTATCAAGATGAAAAACTGATCATCATTTAATTATTGAATGTTCAAACCAAAACAGATTCCTGCGTCAGATACGTCTAATTATGGGCAGAGAAAGAGCCGGTGAGCTGTTTTACAGTCAGCCCTGCAGTGAGCAGCGATCAGTGTGTGACTGAGTGTTAGCAGGTATTCAAGTTTACCTGCAGGAAATCTGTTTGTTTCAGTCAGGATGATGATAAATATATTTTCCCCTGTTAAGAGCCAGCCTTCGATTTAGTAAATTCCCAGTTTAATCCTGTTTATTCCCATGGAAACTTTCCACCATGGAAACTTTCCAACATGGAAACTTTCCAAGTGAAGGAATAAAATGAGTAATACCACCTTAAACATAATTAATAACCTGCCGTCCATGAAGCCGTATCAGCGTGTCGGCCTGTCAGTCATCTTTAACCACGGGATGAGATTTGTCAGCATGTGGGTGGATTACAGCAAAACCATTTCCTGTTTATCATCGATTTATCTCTGACTGTGTTTGCATTGGAGTCACTCGATTGCCTCATATTTACTCTCTATGAATCACTTCATAACAGCTGATAAGAGCCGTGTATCTAAACTGAATTCTGGGTCCCGACTTCCTGATCAGGCTTCAATAAACCAACTTCAGCCTGCTGTAATGTTTGCAGAACAAACTTTGTGGTTCCAACATCATTTTACTTGTTGCTGATTTCAGCTCCTCGAATGAGGCAATCTGCTGCTTTTCTGACAGAACGCGTCCTCGGAGTCACTCTGTCGTATTTTCTGACATTTCATAGATTCCCAGATGAGTCTGTAATGAAATTAATTGATAGTTTCAACTGTGACAAATCAGACCGATCACCATCTAAGAACAAACACTCCTCCACCCGGCCTCGCCAAAGGCCGCAGCCTCCTCCACCCACCCAGGACGAAGCACCGAGCTGATTTACATCTTCATTAAAAATCTACAAACATTTTACAGCCCGCGGGAGGAATTTTAACGACCGTGAATTTCTACTTTTTAATTTTAATTTTGAGGCAGCTCCTCCGGGACGTCCCTGCGAAACACTCATTCATGAAATGACTTCCTTCCTTCGAGGTTTAATTAAGCTGCGATGACAGATCAAACCTGATATTAAAGCAAACTTTCCGGATACGTGAACTGAAGCGTGACAGCGCTCGGCTCTCAGACCTCACACGCCGTTTCCAGAGCTCACAGCAGGAAGAGAAACGGCGTTTAGTTAGACGGACTTCTAATCAGAGTAATAACAGAGCAAACCTCCTGATAAAAAAGGGAATAATTACTCACTGAGTTCGGGTACCTCAGTCTAAGATCACGAGGTCAGACGTGAAGTTAAACAAACTTTTAGTGAAATCTTCTCAGAGGCTGCAGTCACATGACCTCACCAAGCTTCAGATGAGTCACTTCCAGAAGTTTTTCCTCCTGAGCTCAGCCGCCTTCAAACGCCGGCGATGAAAAAGGTCAAACACCGACTTCAGAGGAAGTCAGCAGGAAGGAGGAACCTTTCAAAGTAAGAGTTCATCATCTTATTTAAGTCTACGCTCTCCTCAAAGGCTGCACACGTTCAGAACTGTTACAATCAGCTGGTTTGTTTTGTTCGTTCGTGTCAGTCAACGTGTTCGTACGCGTTTAACACTTCACCTCATCAGACTGAACCTGACGGCAGGAAACGCTTATCTGCTACATCTGCTGCTCGTCTCTCCTCAAAACCAGCAGAAATTATCCAGAGTCGGTGACTGACTGAGATGTTTTATGTGTATTTATCAGTTCAATCATAAAAACTGTAAGAGTCTCTCCTTAAACGTCGTGAAGTTGGTTTCTGATCGGTGTTTCATGAGAAGCTCAAACTGTGAGCGTCACGCTGTGGCTGCACGGCGGCGGCGAGCTGTAGGATCTGATTCATTCACCTTCAAACTGGTAAAAAGATCCTTTGCAGCAGCAGCGCTGGGACACTCGAGCTGCAGCTGCTTCGGTTCAGGCCGTGACAGAAATCCTCTCCGGACACTTTATCACTGTAGAAACTGTAAAAAGTCCTGAGCTCCTCCACGGCGGCTGTTTGAGGAAAAGCGGCGCTCGTATCGGCGTGCTGGGAAAGTCGGAGTCAGCGTTCACCGTCAGCAGCCGGGCCGGTTTAATCTTCACTGTTACAGGTTCAAACAGATCCAGAGTGCCGATCGGCCAATTAATGATTATCCGTTACACGTTCAAACGAGCAGAGAATGTTTCACGTCTTATCAAGTCTCTGAATAAATCATGACTTGTTTGATCCGGTCTGTCCTGCACACACACACACACACACACATCACACACATCACACTTTGGACCGAGCTGGTTAAACTTTTACCTGCGGAGTGTTTCCAGCACTCGTGACGCTGTGCGTTCAGACAAACACTGCGACAGCTTCACTCGATCTCTGTGCAGCCTTCATACGGTTCATAAAGGTGTGAACAGATCACCTGCACTGAAGAGTGAAAGCACGTTTAAGAAAGCCTCAGCTAGCCATAAATAACAACCCTGAACTTCCAATCAGCAGGTTAAACACTTAAAGTGGTCACATGATCCAGAGTTTCCAATCTGACCTCGTGGACTCGTTATAAACATTAGAATATGTAGATTTGGTGTAAACATCTCTCATCAACACACTCAGTAAGCACCTGAAGTGACTCAGCTTGCAGCCAAGTGTGTGTTGTTAAAAAACGGGACTGACAGGATGGAGTTTCCGAGGAATGTGCTCTCGACAGGCCTCCATCTGTTTCCCTCATTCAGCTGAGCTCGTGAGCAGCAGCAGCAGCAGCAGCAGCAGCAGCAGCAGCAGCAGCAGCTCGACCTCTGAGCCTTTCCAACACAAATAAACCCGACAGGTAAGCAGAAGGCTGCGACCGCAGCGCTGGCTTCAGTTTAACGTCGTCCGGCGCGTTTTTTTTCGTCACTTCGGGGTGTTTTCTGCACGCGGCGTGAAAACAAAGATTTTGAAATCCCTCACGCACTCGCCCACGCTCACTCCAAACAGCAGAGAGGAAACAACCCGAGGCTACAGTCCGAGTCCTGCAGGTAATCCAGAAGTGTGACGCGGCCCGAATGCTAATATCAGAACGTCAGCACATGTTCCTCTTAAAAAGAGTCAGGAGGAACACACAGTCTGCAAGAAAAACAAAAGTGCTTCACAATAAAAGCATCACAACCCCTACAAAATAAAGCGCAGACAGACGTGGCGTCGCTCTGCAACAAACAAAGTGGGAGTGTTTTAAAAGATTAAACAACACAGGAAGTCTTGAAGGCTGACAGCTTCTTTCTTCGTGGCGTTATTAATAAACGCATCGTGTCTCAGACGCTGTCACATGACCGATCTGTCAGTCCTGAGTGTTGTTGTAATCTCTCATCTGCACACGTCTACAGTAGGTCTGTGCTAACACGAGGACACACAGCAGTGACGCTGCCGACGACTCGTTTCACCGCCAATTAAATGGAAATTCACAAGTTACTCTGTTACTGACTCGTATTTCTGATGGCCATGGAAACAATTAAAAGACTTATCACTCACATCCATACAGGCAGTGTACGCACCAGTGTAAATTATGCATAAATGCACCTGAGGACGTTCAGATTAAAGGTAGCCTCGCTCTCAATACTCCACGAGCGGTTCGCTTTCCCATCCAAAAGAACAATTGACTGCTAGCTGGCTGGCTAACAAGCTCCTGCTGTCCAATCAAAGCATTCAAAATATTAAAAACTACAGCCAGGTCCAACAACATTTCACACCATTATTATGTCACTTCCACCTCCTCAGTACAGTCTGCACCATCTGCTTCTCTAAAAACATAAAAATAAACTTTTCATAAGCAGCACAGATGCGTCTCATCATGCTAATGGTTTACAAGTAGAGCCACCAGAAATCTGCATAATTCTGACACTTACATAATCATTTAATAATTAAACGATTTTAAATCCTGAAACTTTACTAATGATGACTTCAGATTTCTTCAGAAATCTCCGATACATCTAAACAAACTGGGAAATAAGGTTTTTATTATGATTAAAACAATAAGTCACTTTTGATTTCATGACTTCTTCTTTCGGTTAAAGATATTTAAACCTTAATATCTGATGCCTGATTGGTTCAGAGCTCAGAAATTCGTCACGTGACTGAAGTGCCGAGTTATTTAAACATACATCTCAGTGCAGATGCATTTCCTGTCACTACAGTTCAGCAGTTTCTGTTGGCTGGAAATCAGTTGGAGTTATCTCATTTCCTTCTTCTGCTTCTTTGATTTGTGACTTTAATCTTTATTTATAACTTCCTGTTGAATTGTCATATCTTTGAATCATCTAAAGTTACAGCATGTTTTTAAATGGTGGTTATTCTGACGGTGTGCCTCAGGGGAGCGGTTTAGGACAACTTTAGTTTTCAATTTTTAACTACCTCTTTTACCAATACTGATAAAGGTCAGCATCACACTGTATGCAGACGATTGCACACTATACGTGTCAACTAGAAAAGGCCTTAAAATGAGGAATCCAAGTAAACGATTCTGTTACGGTACACAGATGAGTATTTAATGTAGGAACAATTAGATGTATGGTGTTTAAAAATCACTTAACTATCAGCTAACCAGGTAATAAGTTATAAATGAGGTTATTAGGCGTTATTGTTGATTGGTAAATGATATAAAAGAGGCATGTGTCAGATTAGGCAGACCACACGGTAATTATAAAACACCGTAGACTAATTTTAACTAAATCTCCAGAGATTTTTGTGCATTATACAGAACAGTAAATTATTATTTGATACCAAGATGTTTAACTGCTTTAATAAAATGTTAAGAAAAGATCAAGACAAGCAGCTAAACATGGCGTTGTGTTTGCTCCTGATGGACAGAGCTGATTTATTTCTAAATCAGAGGAGGCGTGTTCTTTACTTATTTACGTGTTACTTGACATCTCTATGAGGTCATGTCATTATGTGGAACAGATGTTTTCAAAGCAGAAGGCAGGCGTCCCACAGGGGGGACGTGAGACAGTTTCAGGGAAGGCTCGGTGAACGGAAGTGAAAAAACGTTACATAAGTTAACAGATCAGAAGCTAATGCCCGAGGACAGACTGCATTTTGTGCTGCATCCTGCTTGAATGCGGCCCTTTGCAGGTGTGTTTCTGAGTCTGTGGGCAGGTAAAGCATCCGTCAGTGCAACTTTATGCCCAAACCTCAGATTTAACACGGGCTGCAGCTGGTTTGTGCCTGGAAGGTTGGCGGTTAGGCAGCGGATTAAACTTTGGTTTGACCGGTCATCTTCCAGGTGTTCCAGACGTTTATTCGATGGTACGAGAGAGTTTGAAACCTCGTCAGATGGAGGAGACACCGACAGACAGAAGTGTGAAATGAGGCCACTTGGGAAATGGAGAAGTGAGCGATGAGTGAGTTGAGTAATGGTTGAATGTGGCCAGATATGAAAATGAGAAGTGTAGTTGTTGAAAGTTGGCACTGACTGTATCCAGTAGTGTTTGCATTGTTACTTAGAGTAGATGAGGCTGATTAATAAAAGTCATTAGCTGCAGCCGCACAGAGGTTAATCTGTTTGTTTACCTGGGAGCTCCTTGACGTGGCACACAGGAAATGACCTTCTCTTCACGAGCGTCTAATCTGCATCCATTTATAAACAGACATATTGGATTATGTGTCGGGTGTTAGGTGACACAGGAAACCAGAGCAGACATCCTGTGCTGCTCGCAGAGTGAAAGGACTGGAGGCGGGAGTTATAACCTGTCAGGTGATTCATTCTCTTCAGCCTCGCCCTCCTTAGCATGGCAGAACGAGTTTCACCACACCAAAGAGGAAGAAGAAGAAGACACCCCTGCTGACTGACTCACGGTGGGAAACCTGCTGTCACGTCCCAACACATTAAACAGCTAAATACTGGGGCTCTGGAAAGAGACAGTTTCCCTTCCTGGGCAGTCAGAAACTGGAGGTTCCCTGTTCATTTACATGTGACTGAGCTGATGGTAATTTCCCGCCCAGAAACTAACCATATGCCGATCTCCCAGAAAACCAGCTGCTGTGCACACGACGCTTTGGAAAGTTTAGAGACGCGGGACATAATGCTGAAAAATAGATCCTTACTGCGGAAACAACATATCGATACAAGTCGCAGCTTTCTTTGGAAACATCAGCTTCAGCACAAAAGACGCCTGATACACGTCTTTCACTCGGGAATGTTACCGTTCTTTTCCGTGTTGTGAATGTTTGTTTCAGCTGACAGAAACATAACTAATCATTTTAAAGGAAAACACCACGATGGACCCGACACATTCATCCTTTCCACATCCAATTTCAGACCTGTCATCCACCACGAGCGTCTGTTTACATCCATCACAGGAATCAGTGTATTCATGACCGTGCATCCAAACACGAGCTGTGTCCACTTCACCTGCAAACAGCCGTAATCATTCAGCCGCGTATCAAACTGGGCGCAAAGTAAATCACGAAGCTCCTCGAAGGAGCTGAGGCGAACGAATGAAGCCTGCTCAAACAATGTCTGTGACGACACACACCTGTCAATCAAAGCGTCCAGTCTGCGGGGACGTCTCAGAGACTACGTCCAGGCTTTAGACAGTCTGTGAGGACGTCACAGAGACTACGTCCAGGTTTTAGACAGTCTGCGGGGACGTAACAGAGACTACGTCCAGGTTTAAGACAGTCTGCAACGTCACAGAGACTACGTCCAGGTTTTAGACAGTTTGCGGGGATGTCACGGAGACTACGTCCAGGTTTAAGACAGTCTGCAACGTCACAGAGACTACGTCCAGGTTTTGGACAGTCTGCAACGTCTCAGAGACTACGTCCAGGTTTTGTGGGGACGTCACAGAGACTACGTCCAGGTTTTAGACAGTCTGCGGGGACGTCACAGAGACTATGTCCAGGTTTTAGACAGTCTGCAGGGACGTCACAGAGACTACGTCCAGGTTTTAGACAGTCTGTAGGACGTCTCAGAGACTATGTCCAGGTTTTAGACAGTCTGAGGGGACGTCACAGAGACTACGTCCAGGTTTTAGACAGTCTGCGGGGACGTCACAGAGACTACGTCCAGGTTTTAGACAGTCTGCGGGGACGTCACAGAGACTACGTCCAGGTTTTAGACAGTCTGTAGGACGTCTCAGAGACTATGTCCAGGTTTTAGACAGTCTGCAGGGACGTCTCAGAGACTACGTCCAGGTTTTAGACAGTCTGCGGGGACGTCACAGAGACTACGTCCAGGTTTTAGACAGTCTGCGGGGACGTCACAGAGACTACGTCCAGGTTTTAGACAGTCTGTGGGGACGTCACAGAGACTACGTCCAGGTTTTAGACAGTCTGCAACGTCACAGAGACTACGTCCAGGTTTTAGACAGTCTGCGGGACGTCACAGAGACTACGTCCAGGTTTTAGACAGTCTGCAACGTCACGGAGACTACGTCCAGGTTTTAGACAGTCTGCGGGGACGTCTCAGAGACTACGTCCAGGTTTTAGACAGTCTGTAGGACGTCTCAGAGACTACGTCCAGGTTTTAGACAGTCTGCAACGTCACAGAGACTACGTCCAGGTTTTAGACAGTCTGCAACGTCACGGAGACTACGTCCAGGTTTTAGACAGTCTGCGGGACGTCACGGAGACTACGTCCAGGTTTTAGACAGTCTGCGGGACGTCACGGAGACCACGTCCAGGTTTTAGACAGTCTACGGGGACGTCTCAGAGACTACGTCCAGGTTTTAGACAGTCTGTAGGACGTCTCAGAGACTACGTCCAGGTTTTAGACAGTCTGCGGGGACGTCACAGAGACTATGTCCACGTTGTGGACAGTCTGTGAGGACGCCCTGTGCTGGCTGACCGCAGACCTACAAACCGTGTGA
Organism: Nibea albiflora; assembly: GCA_014281875.1. Lineage (NCBI taxonomy): Eukaryota > Metazoa > Chordata > Actinopteri > Sciaenidae > Nibea > Nibea albiflora. The sequence continues at coordinate 267,092 of JABGLX010000510.1, read as the reverse complement.
AGGGTTAGGAATGCTGCGTTAGTGGATATTAATGGATAATGAGCTTACTGACCTGAAACCAGTCGTGAGTCTTTACGGATCTGAGTCAAGACGAGCCAAACTTCCTCTTTTCTGCGGTAGAAAAAGTTTCAGCAGCAGCTGCCGGATCACACATTCACACCCACGAGTCAGGACGTGTGATAAATGGCAGCTCACCTGTGCAGGGAGCTCCAGGTGAGGCTGCTCACAGCACGAGCTCTAACGCTGTTCAGACACCTGATGAATGTCTGAGAGTTTCTAGCCCGTCCTGCTATAAATAAATAAACCTGACTGAAGAAGAGCCGACACTCCGGGACAGACACGTCCAGTCCCCGCGGCTCCGTGTCCGCCGTCTGTCCCACACATCTCGCCCACAAATCGACGTCAAACTTGGGGCAAACTGTGTGTGGCAGCGTTAGCCAGCTAGCACCGAAGTTAGCCTCCAGAACGCGGCTCACTTTGTCGACACTCGACCCGAAACTCAGCTCACCCTGCTCGGCGTTGACACACACACACACGGCCTCCTGTCTTATCTTTAAGTTCACAACTTTACGGAGCTTTTTGTTGTTTTTTTAAAGTGGCGCTAACTCAGGCAGCTAGCGCCTGTTAGCATGAATGAAGGGGTCAGAAAGTAGCAGAGCTAGCAGCGGCTAACTTTTTAAATGAGAGGTTAGTACATACCGACGGCTCCTCTGCGTGTCCGGGAACTTTGGCAGAGTTTGGCTGCTTTGTGTTGTATTCCAGTCTGGTGTCAGTCAAAGCAGCGGCTCACTGCCTCACTCACTCAGCCAGGAGCGCTGAATCGGCACACAGCAGCTGGAAACTCCGAAAATATACAACAACAATATGGCAGCGGAGCGCGCGCCGCGGTGCGTTCACGGCGCGCCGCGGTGCGTTCACGGCGCGCCGCGGTGCGTTCACGGCGCGCCGCGGTGCGTTCACGGCGCGCCGCGGTGCGTTCAAGGCACCACACAAGGCACAACACATATCAAATAAAATATAATTTAAAACACTACGGAAGCCCCAAGCGGTCAGTTCCTCTAACGTCCACTTGAGGCTGGCTCCAGAAGTCTCCATGTGCAAATGTCCAACTCACAGCAGAAATAAACATGTTTACAGCCTGGTACACAACTTTGGTCACAGAGACTACATCCAGGTTTTAGACAGTCTGCACGGACGTCACAGAGACTACGTCCAGGTTTTAGACAGTCTGCGGGGACGTCACAGAGACTACGTCCAGGTTTTAGACAGTCTGTACATGCAGCACGAAGATATTTCACTTGATAAACTTTATTGTTCGTTTGGGCAGCATGAAGCTGATCAGGTATGGTGGGGGCGTCCTCCAGCTCATCTGGGACGGACTGACAGGAAGTGGAATACTGGTTCAGTTGTAGAACAGAGCTCCTTTCTGTCTAACCCTTAATCAGATGTGTGCAAAGGGCTTAGCAGCTCCAATCTTTCTATCTTGATGCATTCAGACAAGTTTCAACAAGCGGACGTGAGGCAGCCCCTCTCTCATTCGACTATTCCCACGTGCAGTGAAGGCAGCACGAGCATGGCCAGCAGCAGTGCTGGGAGGAGACCTGCTGCTGGTTCTCAGTAACAAACAGGACAGGACACGCTGCGTGCACAGTCATGGAGAACATGACTGGAAGTTTCTCTTCCACCTCTTTAAACTTTCCCGAACATCAGAAACGACAAACAACCCCAACTCGAGATCAACTTTGTTGTCTTCATCAGCAGATCATCCAAAGCTCTGCAGCAATCTAAGGACTTAAAAACAGATTTAACTCAAGGTCCACTACTTTCAGCCAGCACAGATTCCTTCAGTAAATCCAATGTTTGTGTCAGAGATCATAAATATCGGCTCCAGACATTCAGGATGGATGAAGCTTCTCCTGCAGGTTTGTTTGTGTTGCACAGTTTTAGTACGAACGTGGCTGCAGGTTAAAACAAACACTTCACTTCTCCTCTTTGCTTTCTGCAAACCTCTGCATGCCTCTCTTTGTTTGTTCGTGTCCCACAGGCACAGCTGGACCGTCCTGGGACCGCTCTCTCTCTCTCTCTCTCTCTCTCCCTGACTCAGTTCAGATCTTTGTGGATGTGGATCTTCATCCTCTGGAGCTTCTCTCCTCTTCTCTCTGTTTGCATGCCGTCTTTAACTTTGACTGAACACGGCTGCAGCTGACGAGTAAAAAACATTTCTCCTCGGCCTCGATGGAAAACGTTGTGAGGTCGAGGAATGTTCAGAAGACGGACGACAAAAAATTCTTCTCTGCGTTCCTGCCGTGTTCTTTAATGCAGGAAACATGATCAGTCTGTGCTGAGAAACCACAGAAGAAGAGAAACAAACATCACACCAGTGTTGAATGGACAGCGTATGCATGACGTCCCACACAGGCTACTGCAGAGCAGAACATGGGGACTTATGGAGACTGACTCACTGCTGGAGCCAGCCTCAGGTGGACGTTAGAGGAACTGCAGCTTGTGGCTTCATTTCACAGATACAGTCACACATCAGATCAATAAGCTTTAACATACATAGTAAACACAGTGTCATCACCTGTGAGGAGGTTTGAGATGAGACAGTCAGAGCTTCAGAAAAAGACGCTGAGATCTTGATTTGCATTTAGACGACATGTCGCTGGTATCAGTCTCTGCTCGGGGTCACAGAGATGATCACCCAATAATCTCTACCAGGAAGCAGAAACGCTCGTGTTTCTGGGAAAATCGTTTGTTTGTCTTTCACTCTGAAGAATGAGCAACTAAATTGCAGAGGAGACAGATTTAATTTCACATCAGAGCAACAATTTACAGTCCGAATAAACTGCAGCTCTGATCTGACAGACGCACATAAAAACACATCACCTGCCACTTACCTGACGAAATGAGAATCACATCCAGGAAATAATCTGTGAAAAAACAACTTCTGTCTCTGTAGATTTTATATTTATTCAGCGTCTGTTTGAAGCGTCAGAAGAAAGAAGAGAGGAAGGTAAAACATGAGACGACGTTTCTCTTTATTATTTCTAGAATCAGAAAGTCTGTCAGAACTGGAGCCCAAAGACTAAAAGACAAAGTCTTGGTCTTGTCTCAGTAAACTCTGGTCCTGGTCTTGATTTACGGAGCCGGTGTCTGTTGGACTAGTCAGTAATATTATGTTGGTGTCCTTACTTTACATTTATGTCAGTTTTCTGTTTTCTTAAATGAGTTCATAAAAACTGAAACACTTTGTCTCTTTAAACAACATGCAGTCGTTCATGCCTGAGCGGCTTCAGGAAACAAGCCGGGAGCTTCTTGAAGGATTAAACTGACAGGACGAGAGCTTAGAGTTTATTTTTTAAACTTTTGGGATTAAAACGTGGTTTCATCTTCACTCTTACTTCTCAGACACGCAGAGTTCAGACATCATCCTGAAGGAAATGTAAACTGTTCTCCTCGTCGTTAAGAACTGAGAACAGCTCTGTGTTTCTCTAAGGGAGGCGACTGCTGTGGCTGTAATTGTCAGGTCAGTAATCACCTCGGCTCGGATGCTTCTCCTCAGTTAGAGATCAATGGATGGACTCAGGAAGTGTGACGACGTGTTTCCTGATCCTCTTAACCTGTTATCAGGTCAGCAGACCTGGAGAAGCAGCGTTCATCTCGATTCAGACCAAAGAGCCACTGTCATGTAAGACACCTGTCCACACCTCATCAACACCCAGCCTCCCTTCACGACTCAGTTAGACTGAAGTCACCATGAACGTCTAACATTAGTAGCTGTAATGTAACTGTAACTGTAACTTACTTGTCAATGGCTGCCAGTTAATTAGAGCTTTGTTTACAAATCAAATCTCAGCTGTTCAGATTTTATGAAGGTTTAAAGCTCGATCACGCTGCACGCTCCTCGTGCTTGCCCATTCCTGGATTAGCCGGTGAGGCTGAGAGTGGAGAGAATCTAAAGAATCTAAACTTTACGCTCTCCTCCTGCCGGGAATCATCTCAGGTAGATTCGGCTTCTCTGTCCGTCCACTCACCTGGCTCTCTGCGTCTGTCTTCATGTGGACCTGAGGACGGACTGCTACCTTCTCACACGCTGCTGATTCATTCTCTGAATGTTTAAACATTCATGAGCTCCTCTAACGTCTGGAGAAATCTTATACTGCCCTTTAACTTCTCTAACTTTGGCCTCTTTAATCCGCGTTTCGTGATCCAAACTTTTAAAGCCTCTCAGCAGTCGGCTTCAGCTTCAGTTTGATGTTTTCCAGCTTCGTCTGCTGACAGAGGGAAATTAAATCTGAGTTCAACATGCTGCACGTATGAGATGATTTTCACGTAGCGCCAATCGTTGTCCAGTGTGTGACCTGAAGAGAAGGACTAGCTGTGCCTCTAAGAACTGAAATGATTATTATTCATCGCTGAGCCGTTTACCCCCAAAACTTCCAAACCTCTGCCCGTATCATCTGTTAGCAGGAAGAAAATATTCTTTCAGAATTTGCAAATGTGCTGCCGGGCGAACGCCAACTGTGTCCGCTTTGATATGAAATGTACTTTTAGCCTCGGAAATATTCATAAATTTTAAAAGCTTTTAGCTCAAGAAACTCAAGAAGCTGCATTCAAAGGAGAACTTCCTCTCGCACAGTCCAACATCAAACCACATATTTGCTCGAAGGGGCTTTAGAAAGTGCACAACATGCAGGCAGACACTCAGACACTTGAGTGGAATCAATGAGACGCAGAGATCAGGACAAACTATAGACAGTGGAACAGATCTGAGTCACAGTACTGCTTTCTTCTCAGGAAGGTGTTTACGTGACAGCCATGATAAGAGCGGCTTCTAAAGGTTAAGGAAAGGAACTTCAATGCTTCCTTACTTATCTCCTTTAGGATACACCGGACCTTCCTTTATGAAAGGAGCTGCAGTGAGCTTCCTCCGCCGGGTGTAGAGCTGCTGAGTTTCAGCGCGGTTCCTCGTCATCTCTCTGCTCCACCTCTGTTTTTGACATCCGTCCAGGTTGTCATCAGGTGGAGCTGACTCGGGCTCTGCAGACCCACGATGCATCAGTGCAGCTGTCAGTTAACCACGTTTGACTGACAGGCGGGAAAGGCCGCGTGTGCTGACGGCCTCCTATAGCGTCCCTTATACAAGACGACCTTCAGACTGAAGACGAACCAAAGTGACAGGAAACATTCGGAACAAAGCATCTGATATTTCTCATGATGAATTCTTTTTAAACTAAAGTAGGTCAGTGTCAGACAGTCGGAGACGCCGTGCTCGTCTTTTCATAATCTGTTATGATTTTTCAATGTGAAGCTTCAGCGTGTCAAAGATTCAAGTATTATGAATCACAGCCGTAATTAGAGAATCCACTTCATGAGTAATACACCAAAGAAAAACCTGGACGTAGTCTCTGTGACGTCCCCACAGACTGTTTAAAACCTGGACGTAGTCTCTGAGACGTCCCCACAGACTGTTTAAAACCTGGACGTAGTCTCTGAGACATCTCCGCAGACTGTCTAAAACCTGGACGTAGTCTCTGAGACGTCCCCGCAGACTGTCTAAAACCTGGACGTAGTCTCTGAGACGTCCCCGCAGACTGTCTAAAACCTGGACGTAGTCTCTGTGACGTCCCCGCAGACTGTCTAAAACCTGGACGTAGTCTCTGTGACGTCCCCGCAGACTGTCTAAAACTGGTCGTAGTCTCCTCAGAGATGAACCGTGTTCATAGCTGTAGACATTTTAAGGCGTACCTAATAAACTGGACTGAGTTTATCTACATTAGTGCAGCAGGTTGGAGCCGGCGTGCAGCTGTTAGTTTAAAACACAGCAGGCAGCAGACGTTCACCTTTGAGAAGTGAGAACTGGAGAATATTTGACATTTCAGATAATCATCCGTCATCCTGTGAACATTTTTATCATCCAAGCACGGCTGATTATTTCTTCTCCGTGTTGGCTGATTTGCAAACAGCATCGTGGAGCGTCGTCTTCCTGGTGTGTCCACAATGTTCAGGTGTCCACACACTTTTGGCCATGTTGAGTAGAAAACTGTTACATAAACTCAGAGTGCAGACAGCTGTTGGAGCCCGGCTCTGTCTGTGTGATGATCTTATAGCAGCAGCTGAGGCGACTTCTCCCTCAAACCACTCCTCTCCTCCTCATACTCCTCTCCTCATACTCCACCTCCTCCTCCTCCTCATCCTCTTCCTCCTCCTCCTCCTCCTCTCCCTCCTCCTCCTCCTCATCCTCTCCTCCTCATCCTCTCCTCCTCATCCTCTTCCTCCTCCTCCTCCTCCTCCTCCTCCTCTCCTCCTCCTCCTCCTCCTCCTCCTCTCCTCCTCCTCCTCCTCCTCTCCTCCTCCTCCTCCTCCTCTCCTCATACTCCTCCTCCTCCTCCTCTTCCTCCTCCTCTTCCTCCTCCTCCTCCTCCTCTCCTCATACTCCTCCTCCTCCTCTTCCTCCTCCTCTTCCTCCTCCTCCCTCCTCCTCTCCTCCTCCTCTCCTCCTCCTCCTCCTCCTCCTCCTCTCCTCCTCCTCTTCCTCCTCCTCTTCCTCCTCCTCCTCCTCCTCTCCTCCTCCTCCTCCTCCTCCCCCACTCGCTCGGACACTCAGTAAGGCCAAACAAAGATGACATCACCGCGCGCTCAAAACGTGACTCAGAGTGACTCCGAGCGAACTCTCCCATCTGTCGCCTGGAATCCGCCGCATCAGCACCGAGCCGAGCTCCATCAGCCCCTCCGGAGGACGAGCCAGCGGCAGCGAGGAGTAAGGGTGAAGTTAGGAAGAGGGGGAGTCAGGGTATGACAGGGAGGAGGAGAAGGAGGAGGGAGCTGCACAGCTCGTCTTTCCCTACAGACAAGCGAGCGTCACAGTCAGAGTGCATTAATCCGACACTCGGTGGTGGCGTGCCGGCTGCCGTCAGGAGCTGCAGGATTGGTCGTCCTCGCTCGGCTGGCGAGCTGCTGCTGTGTCACCCTCCTCCCCCACCACCACCTCTCACCCCGCTCCACAGACATGATCTCCATCTCTTCCTCTGTGAAATGTATAACTTCGCCTCTGGCCTCTGTTGTTCTGCTGCTCTGACTCTCTGCGCTTGTCAGTGTCGGTTTGATGACACGGAAAGATGCAGCTGCATGGAGTCTGCAGACTGATCGGCCTCAAACGGACCGGTCCCGGTCGTGTCCTCCTCTGAACACTGAACATGTAGTACAGAACGTAAGACTGGATTTATTGTTCGGGTATCTGCGTTTTATCTGCTCTTGTCCCAAATGTCACAAAATGCCACGACACAGCGAGGTTACTGATGCTCGATTGGTTACAGTCGATGCAGAAACAGCTAAAGACAACAAGACATCTTTACTGACTCAGGACGAGCGAGCAGATGACCCAGTCCTACAACCGGATGGAGAAATCGCACATTGTTGGTTGCTGGCCCAAGTAAAGGAGTGTGTCGAGTATCTGGACAGGTTGGTGCTGGACCGGTTTGTTGTGGTTCAGAGGAACCCTCACCTCGGACCGAAAGGATGAGAACGCAGATACAAGCGGCTGAAATGGGTCGGGCTCAGAGGAGAGGAGCTGCAGATGAGCTGATCCAGGCACGTCCAAGAAGAAAATGCTGCTCCGCTTCAGTGCGATAGATCGAAGCTCTGTTAGTAACGTGAAGGTCGACAGCGTGGAGAGAATAAAGCCTGGCTGCTTTGAATTTCGTCACTTTGACCTGATACTTGCAGGTTTCACTTCCCTCTTTTCTTACAGCCTTTAAGTGTGCAGCCACACAAACGCATCAGCACGAGGGCAAAGTGACAAACAGCTGAAGGCCAAAAGAAAAATGATGAAGGTTTTCTTTTCATGCAGTCAGCCACAGTGGGAGCGCCTCGGGTCAGCCTGGACGACCTCGCCATTGTCAAATAATAATCATTTCCAGTTTGAGCTCAGAGGAGAAGAAACCAAGCGAGGCTTTACTACACCTGACTTCATAAAAGGAGCCTGGAAAATGAAATGCTGCCCACGTTAAATGCTAATGTACTAAAAGATACAAAAGCACAAAGAGAACCATGAAGAGGCTAGGAAGCATGAGATGGACCGGCTGATCGGTGCAGAGTGGACGTACCGGACCGCTTAGAGGGAGCTGAAGAATGAGATCATGGGCTGCCTCCGTAAGGTGGCTCGGCTCGGCCTTAGAGACTTTGGGAGGGGAGCTTTGAGCCTCTTGGCTGCCTTCCTTTGGAGTAGTTCTGGCAGGAGACCCAGAACTCGCTTGAGGGACTACATAGTCCCCATCCAGCCTGGAAACACCTCTGGATCTGGATCTGCTGGGTGGAGGGACGTCTGCTAAACCTGCTGCCGACCTGGAGAGGTGCTCAGGACTTTGCGTGACTCAGTGCTCAGCGGTTGGCAGTGTTATCAGCCGCTCAGACTGTGATGGATGTAAGAGGAGGAGCTCAGACGCAGACAAACAGGAAATAGATCCATGTTCTGGATGTATTTTCGTGCAGTCTTTGTAATTATTGTGCGTCCTCGCCTCGGTGTGAACAGATTGATGTTTTCCTGCTCAGTAAGGAGAAAATACTGTAGAGCGCCGGGTGTGATGAGTGTGTTTGGAAGTAACTCGACACCTTCAGGGTGCCGTAAATAAAAAGTCTGTTCTTAGTCACCCAACCTGGTTAGATAAGGTTTACATAACATGTCCATCTCTGGCTCTGTCCTTCAGGACTGTTTGTCCATTGAAGGAGGCTGGTGAAAGCTTTCACCTGCCACTTCAACAGTTTGTCATTATTGTTAAGCTTCTTCTTCTGCTGGGTGTGAAAATGTAGACTTGTGTAATTGGCTGTTTTCCAGTCTGAGATCTTTATCCAACAAAGACAGACGTCGCATCAGGAAGCTTTTATATCTACACTTGATTTTAAGATCATACTTCACAGATATAATCAAGCTTCTGTTTGAGCTTCTTATTTTTCTCACGTTTGTCGGCCATCCGAGGAACCTTCCATCCATTTGGTGTCGTGGTTGCAGCAGGTTTAACGTTCCAGGCATCCTCACCACCTCGGCTCAGTGTTCCAGCTCCTCCTGGAGGATCCCGAGGCGTTCCCAGAGTCCCACCAGCTGGTTCCCCGACAGGGAGACAAAGGAAGGCACCCAGGTAGCATCCTAATCAGATGTTGAACCACCTTTCGACATGAAGGATCAGCAGCTCTACTCCAGCCTTCAGCTTGTATTTCTGCTTGTCCACACAGCTTAACAGTCCAGCTGTCTTTGCTTTTCCTGTATAAATGGAGATAAACAGCCTGCAGCGCTGAGATCAGCTTCAACGCACATAAAATCCCTGCAGACATCATTAAAACCACACGGGGTGTTCCTGGTTAAATATGTAATGAAACACACTTGATTAGTCGTCATCAGGATGCCTCCTGCAGTCTCTGTGAATTATTAAAAATAAACTTCTGTCTGTGCACGCCGAGTCCTGAAAAGCAGTTTACTACCCCGAGCGACGGACTCACACATCAGCGCAAATTCACGAGACCAAATTCTCTTTTCATCTTTCATCTTCTCACTTACTTCAATAAAAAACATAAAGTGGAGCCGCGTTATATTCAAGGATGAGTCAGTTCTCGAGAGCAGATGTTCTTATTGAGTGCAGAGCCGAGGACAGCGGAGCTTTTCGGAGAGTTTGAATCATGCTGACGCTGAAACTGAGACTTCCACTCAGGCGAGCGGTGCCTCCGTCATCCCTGAAGGTAGCTGCTGTTAGCTCGTGTTAGCACAGTTTGTTAGCCGGGCTGTGAGCTCAGAGCACCGGGGGAGTGGAAGGAAGAGGAAGAAGAAGAAGAACAAGAAGGAGAAGAAGAAGAAGGTCGGTGTTGTGCCAGAAGTCGAGCTTGGCAACGTAACCAGGCTCATCAGGGTCAGAGCATGGCAGAGGAAGTCTCTGTTCATAGACAGACCAGGAGCCTCGTTACTGCCAACTAGTCTCCACATATTGAAGCTGCACACAGAAGAGACAGAGAAGTGCCAAATACTGCAGTTCCTCTAACGTCCACTTGAGGCTGGTTCCAGTCTCCATAAGTCCCCATGTTCAAATGTTACTTACTATGATTTTTAAACAGTTCAGTCTTCATGATTAGTGTGAGAGGGAATCGTGACAGCAGCTGTCAGGTTTCATGGAGCGCTGCGATCTGAGGATGTTGGACCAGAGCCGCCCCGCCGTGACCTCTGGATTAAGGATTACCCACACACACACACACACACACACACACACACACACACACACACACACACACACACAGACGCACGGGATTACGCTTTTGTTTTGCTGCAGGCGAGATAACTGACCGACATGGACGGCGTTCAGAGGGTTTCTGAAACTTCCTGAAGAGGCGGGAAATGAAAGGATGTTTGAAGATGGAGGCGAGGTGGAGTCTGTGCTTTCAGAGGCTCGCTCACTCTCTCCTTTTCTCTTCTTCTCTTCCTCCGTCAGCGTCCTCTTCACTCTCTGCTCCTCTGCCATCATGTCCACAGAAGCTGCTGAAGATCATTAAATCATGAATAGTTAATGAAAAGTTAATGAACGTGATTCAACAGACGTTTGAAGAAAAGTTCCAAAGAAGTTCAGATGTGACTGTGGAGAAGAGTGAAGACACCAACCTTCATATTACAGGCGGGGGGAGGTGGTGGAGGAGGAGTGTGTGTGTGTGTGTGTGTGTGTGTGTGTGTAGGGGGGGGGGGGTCCTCTGTCATCAGCATCCTCAGCCAATGGAGGAGCCAGCGCCGGAGACACTTTAACCGCCTCTCCGGAGCGGAGCGGATCAGAGCGCAGCGCCCGGTGGCGCGGATCCACCTTCCCGTGCACGACATGTACCAACATCTGGGTCGTGGTTCCGATAACGGACTCGTTTGTTTCTGTATTTCCGTCCTGAGGACTGCTGGGATGTGTTGAGCTTGCAGAGGGTCCGCTGCTGCACGGACAGCTGGATTCTGCGTCTTGAGGACCTGATGGATAGAAGTGAGTACAGAGCTGCGTGTGATGTTTGATCTGCTCTGTGCGCTTTGCCCTCACACTGTACCAGCCGCACAGAAAGCTGCTGGCTGCTGGCTGCTGGCTGCTGGCTGTCATCTTTTGGTTTAATTCGGGTTGGAAGGCGCGCAGAGTCTGGTTGGTCCGTGCGCGCTGCGCATCCCGGAGGACTGTGGCTGGATGTGAGGCAGCTTTCCGCATGACTGGAGATGGATGTCCAGCCTGAAACTATATATATACACACATACACATACATATATATACATACATATACATATATATATACGACATGGATTCAGTTTTATTGGAAACATTTATGTCTCTGAAATGACTTTTAATACTAATTGAAGCTTCACAGACATTTAATATAAATTCAATGAGACTTTTTCTTTGTAGATTTTTGCCTCTGCGGATTAAAGACGCACGAGCAGCAGCTGGCTTTTGTTTACTACTTACAGCTGATGATGCCCGACCAGATTATGACGTCACCTCTCCTCCTGCTAGCCTTAGCCATCCATCATCATCATCATCATCATCATCATCATCTTCATCATCATCATCATCATCATCATCATCATCATCGTCATCATCCATCATCAACCATCTTCATCATCATCATCTTCATCATCATCATCATCATCCATCATCTTCATCATCATCATCTTCATCATCATCATCATCATCATCATCATCATCATCATCCATCTTCATCATCCGTCCAGCAGGAGGAGCTGTGCGGTCGAGCCTCACGTGCCAGCCTGATGACCTGATGCTGTTGGCATCGTTTTTCTCCCACAAATTCACAAACTTTCAAGGATTTCCAGGGAGCATGGAATGACCACTTCAATGCCACCAATGAAATGATTTATGATCTAAGATGATCTAAGATTGTTGCAGCACAGCTGGACTCACCACAGGCCAATTAATAAACTCGTTTGTTTATATTAAGTCCTGCAGTCAGTTCACCTCAGTGTGAAGTTTGATGTTACTACGACACAGAGAGAGGCGACGTCACCCATCAGCCATTTTGAAGCTTCAGGTTTGGCTTTGTTTGTTTTTTGGAGGAAGAAGTGACCATATTTAGACGAGGGCGCAGACGGGTGTGTTTGGTTCTGACGGGTTTTCTAGCAGGTGAAATTTGTTCCTGTCTGATCCCAAACGTGTAAAATCTGTTTGTTAATGTCAATCACAGACGGCCACGCCTTGAAGCACACGCTGCTTCACGTCTACGTGACTCTGAATGAGTCACAATTTACTGAACCAACATCGTGCTGCGAGGAAGAAGACTGAGACACTCATGAGGTCATAAATCAGCTGAGAAGTCGGCTCATTTCACGCTGAAGCTCTGTCCACTAATTACAAAGACGTCGTGTTCATGTGACACTAATTATCTACCATCTCGGTACTATAGATGCCTACAAATACTACAAGACCCATGAGCCTCTGTCCCTGTTGCTGTATTATGTATTATGGAGTCGAGAACACAGCAAACATCGGCCGAGTTGCAGGCCTTTGCATCACTTGATGCTTGTAGCACACGCTGGACTCGGACAGCAGCCCGGAGGAGTTCAGGCAGTGAATGCTGCTGCTGGTTGATGGACACTGACACAAACACCGCCGGTGTGTGTGGTTCTTCTATCATCCAACCAAAACTTTGAATGTCTTGCTTCGTTGCAACCTGATATAAAGTTCTGCGATTACTGGAAAGCATCTTGGGAGTTGCGGTCTTCGTTGTCGGGAACATTTTGATGGAATCGATGGCAGCTGTTGGTGGCTCCATCTTCGCTCCACCTTCGTCTCCGTCGCCATGTGAAGTTACTCTTTAACTGACCCGTTTCGTAACTCTGTCACTCTTTGTTTTATTTTCAGGTCATGAAGTGAACTTTGCAGCAACAGTTCATCCGATGATTGCGACCAGCACTCCGACCATGTTGGACAGAACTGAACCGGCACACTGCACCGTGTGCTGCTGCACCCTGGCCAACAAAATCCTCATGGTGCTCTTCATGGTGCTGCTCATCTTTGCCATCTTGTTTGGGAACCTGGTGACTCTGGCCGTGATTCTGGGGACTAAACACTTCCACACGCCGCAGGGCTACCTGAAGGCGTCGCTCGCTGTGGCCGATCTGGCAGTGGGGATATTCGTGGTGCCGCTGTCCGTCTACGCCGAGGTCTATCTCATGGTGACCGATTCGGCACCAGAGTGGACTTCGTACAACTCGCAGTCGGTGAGTTTCCACCCGTGCAACGTCATCGGCCCCATCTTCGCCGGGTGCACCTTAGTCTCCATCACCACCATTTTCCTGCTGACAATCGAGAGGAGCATCGCCGTGTTGAAGCCGCTGCACAAGGACTCTGTGATCACGCGTAAAAGGACGACGATCCTCATCGTCCTCTCCTGGGTGGGGAGTTTCTTCTTGGCGGTGTCTCCGATGATTTTCAGCAGCGAGATTGCTCTGGAGTACAACTCCTGCAGCCGGATGTGTAATTACGCGCTGGGCACCATCGGCGAGTTCCCCAGCCAGGCCTGGAACATCCTGCTTCTCTTCCCGGCGTTTGACTTCACCCTGCTAGGTGGAACTATGGTCATTAACATCATCTCTCTGTCCAGCATCAGGCAGCACTCGAAGCGCAGGAAACACCTGGCCGAGAGCGAGAGCAAAGTTACCAAACCTACTTTCTCTGACATCAAGGCGGCCAAAACAATAGGAACACTGACTGTGGCGTTCACCGCGTCCTTCACACCCATCGCTGTCTTCGTGGTCGGCAACGTTTTGGGCAATAAATGGTGCAACTTCTCCTTTTTCGCCTTCTGGATTTTGGCCACCAACAGCTGCTGGAATGTGATCATTTACAGTGTGAGGGATCAGAAGTTCAGACTGCGTGCACACAAGCTCCTCATGCCGTTCCAGAGAAAAGACACAACCAAAACCTGAAAGTACAAGATCAGGGCCCAGAGACTCGGACCCGAGCAGGACCGCATCGCTCAGATCTTCGTTTGTTTGAGTCTCGTTCAGAGACGCGCCTGCATGTCGTGGATCGCTGTCGTGACCTTTTTCTTCTTTTTTTTACATAATTAATTAGCATGGAAAGTTTGAAATGTTGATATTAAATGTCCTTTGTGGACATTTGTCTGTTCTGTGTAACGTTACAGGAGCCTGTTTTCAGTCTGTGCAGTGTAATCAATAAAGACATGAACAAACCAGACCAGACCAAGTCTCCTCATTCACAGTCACATGAACTGCAAATAATATTTAATTTATCATCATCTGGTATTATTATTACTGTAAAAGCAGCATTTGAAGGTCGGGCTGTAAGCGGCGGTGTCCTCGTGTTAAAGGTGCTTCATGTGTAGGAGTCACACGCTCTGCACAGCAGCCAAGGAGGCTGCAGATTCAAAGCTGTCATCATCATCATCTTCATCATCATCATCATCATCCTCCATTTTTACTCCTGAAGTCAAATTTACGCAGACACAGTGAAACATTGTTATAGATTATTTTCTCAGCCGCTGTTCGATTTGAGTGATTTCACACGAGACGTGTACAAATCTACAAAGCAGCGTCGGCGTCAGTAAACAGACGTTTGTGTTGAAGAAGCTTTTCCAGGAGAAACACCTGAAGTGTGCGTGAGCCGCCACCTCGACCTGAACGTGGCCAAAACGACGGAGATGAAGAGACTGAATGAGCTCGTTACATGAGACATTCTTCAGATTTGTGATCAAAGAGACAAACAAATAAATAAATAAATAAATATGTAAATGAATCGTCTGACATCAGCATAAAAACATCAAATACCTTCACATAAAACGGGAAACAGAAAATCGGAACGTTTGTGAGGAATTCTAAATGAAAAGAAAGAAGCTGATACATATTTTATTATTATTTTATTTATATTTTAAGAAACAGAACAAAAAGAAGAATTCATGCTCTGTCTGACTTCAACCTGCGACATCCTCACTGTGCGGTCTCACCTCCACTCCAAAGACAGAAGAAAGAGTTTGCTGTCCGTTAACATCGATGACACTGACCTGAGGACGGAGACAGGAAGTGAAAGAGGAACGAGTCGGGCTCACAGTCAGAAGTCTGAGCTGAGAATAGAAACGATGGACTTTGGACTTACAGGGTCGTTGTGGTATTTTGAAGATGGCTGGACGAGGTGCAGCTAAAACAGGCCTGGGCAAACTGTTCCACAAAGGGCCGGTGTGGCTGCAGGTTTTTGTTCCAACAAACCAAGAGCTCACAGTTTGACCAATCAACTCTCTGAAGACTGAGATCAGTTGATTAAATGAGTCAAGTCTGCTGTGCTGCTGCTTGGTTGGAAAGAAAACCTGCAGCCACACGGCCCTTTGTGGAACAGTTTGCCCAGGCCTGAGCTAAAAGGAAACCATCAAAGAAAGTAATGTGACGTGTCCTGAAGTTACAGGCTTGAAAAATATAAGTCATGACAGCACCGTGAAGTTTCTTCTACCTGTGTAGGTACACGCAGCTGCACGGCTGTAGCCACATCAGTTTTTCTTTGGCACTAACAGTTGAACCTCCGTCTTCCTACACGTACGTCCAGCTGAGAAAGTTGAGATCAGCCTGGGCTGAGAAGCAGCTGCTGGTTTGTGCTGCCCACAGTCGGTCCTGTGCAATGTGGCGTCTTTGATTTCTGAGTCTGTTAATCGATATTTTACTTGTGGACGTTCCTCCTGGCGGCTTTGGCTCATATTTCCTGAGCTCACCTGTTCTTTGTGCTGCTCAGCAGTGATTATCCAGCCACTTGACGACGAGACATTTAGTCTAAAGCCAACCTGAGCTGAGTAGAGGGAAGGCCAAAGCTTTGCAGGTAATTGGTGCTGTAGCAGTGCGTCCTGATTCACAGCAAGCTCTCTGACTCAGGACCTCACACCAAGAAGCAGAAATGTCACAGCAGCAGCTGCTTTGTCCTCTTCTGTCTGCCCACCTTTCCTCTCATCGTCTGCTTTCAGGCCCCGTCTAATCTAAAAAGTCTCTGTGACGTCCCCGCAGACTGTCTAAAACCTGGACGTAGTCTCTGAGACGCTCTGAATCCTGCATAACTTTAAGCCTTAATATAATGTGAACAGGTGAGTTGTATATAAATTCACCCTCAGTACAGTTGTCATGAACGGGGAAATTAGCTACAGAGACCAAAACTGTTTTTTGTACCAGGCTGTAAACATGTTTATTTCTGCTGTCTAACATGGGGACTTATGGAGACTGACTCACTTCTGCAGCCAGCCTCAGGTGGATGTTCAGTATAAGTTTTGTTCTTCGCAGTGAACGACCGTCTTCGCTCCGGATGTGAGCGTGTTGCTCCGTGTACTGCTTCACTGAAGGTCGTCGGTTCGATGTAACACGCTCTCTCTCATTGATGAATCAATTACAGCACAGTTACTCTCACACGGACCTGTCGCTTTGCTCAAAGCGTTTATTAAGATGTTTCGTCAGGGTGGCTTTGTTTTTTACTCCCCTCGGAGGCAGAGGAGGGGCGGGCGGGTTGGGCGGTGTTAGTCACGTTGTTGCCCACATGGTTCTGCTCACTGTGCATAACAAGTAAAGAGTAGATGGATGACGGGGGCCTTCGTCCTCTGAGGGTTCATCTGGGTTCAATAATCCAGTCAGACAGCCAGTCAGTCTCTCAAACCAACAGCAGTCCATTTTTAATTGAACTCATGTGAAACGTTAACAGCTGATCATGTTTTATCGGGCTGCGTTCTTCATCGCCTCCATCAGGGCTCTTTGAGGTTAGATCAGGCCGCTGCATCAGGAGCTCTCAGCAGCTGCGACCTCACAGGTCGTCCCGGGTTTCTGTCAAAGTTAATGACAGTACAGCAGATGCATATTTAATGTCCCGATGGGTGGCTGAGCGCTGATTTCTGAAGAGCATCTTTAATCAGGAGAGTAAACATCTCGTGTGTGGGTGTCTGCATCTCACTGAGGCTTTTATCCAAATCAGAGGAGCTCGAGTCAAAGATAAAAAGGTCAAAGAGAAAAATGATCGTGAATGTGCCGTCAAACTACGAGACATTCAGACGGAGGACGGAGGATGAAGAGCTCTGGCTTCTGAAACTTCTGATTCTTCTGCGTGGTCCAAAACACTAACACCTGTCTGACGAACTGAGCTAACCTGAGCTAACAGCAGCTACAGTTTTTGGCTCAGACCTCCACATCGCTGGCAGCAGAATAATCCGAGCTGCAGGAGCTCGTGTCGACGTAGATTTACTGTCACATCTAACTGCTCCAACTCGCCTCCAACGCTGCGTGCGACACACACACACACTCTGCTGCCAGCCTCTCACACAAACGCTCTGTTATTTTGGAAATGTCACACACGTCTCAGCCGTGTGTTAAATGTACAGCTGGGTTTGCTCTGAACCTCTGCGAGCTCTTTGTCAGCCTGACAAACCTGATTAAACTTCTGTTACGTCTGAGCTTTACAACAAGAACTGATCACAACAAACCAGCCAGTGATCGACACGGAGCAGGCAGAGAAGAGCACAAAGGAAACCTGACAGGTCAGGCTTTACAGGAGGCCGTGTCAGGTGAAGCAGTGACTGACTGAGATTGAAATGATGGTGTGTGTCGTGTTTCCGCGGCTCCTCTGTCTTCTGACAAACGTCCAAAATATCTTTGCTGCAGCTCCTTCAGCGTCGGAGCGACGCAGCAACAGGTGGTGGAGGAGTGAAGAGTGCAGTGATGACAAACACTGACAAACATCCTGGATCTAACTGTTCCCTCACGTGTGCAGGTTGGTCACTTCTCTCTGAGCGTTCATATAAAAGCTGCCTGAGGTTTGAACTCTGCAGCTGTTTGCACACCTGAACCTGAATTTATATTCATGTCATTACAATCCTCGCTGATCGTCTACAGAGACTACTTGAGTGTGACGCTGTGGAGTCAGTGAAGAGCGAGCACAGTCCACTTCCTGCTCGCTAGAAAAGTCCTGTACTCACATCTCCCTTCAAATACTGATGAATGTCTATGCATGCATCATCGAGAGCATCCTGACGGGAACGTCAGTGGTTTGTCTGTCCAGAGGATCTGACCTTGGAATCGACTGCAGCTTTCTCCAGCACTTTCTCCATGCACAGCATTTCCTGTGTGCCACGGCCGAATGTGTCAAACACATCCAGAACAGCAGCGTGTCATGAAGAGGACGGATGTGACCTGTAAATGAAACACAGATAATACGACTGCCTGTTAGTCTGCGCTTCGTTTCTCAGGAGTCTGACTGAAGTTGAACTGATGGAAAGTTAAAAGAAGGTTGAATCGAGTCATTCTTCCCATTTCATTAACAAACTGGTTGGTTTCATCCGGATTCAGTGTGATGCGGCTCCTGAGTTATGGAGAGTCAGAAACAGCAAAAAGAAAATCATTGTAACTTCCTCACAAAGCAAAGTGCTCGTTATCTGAGAGGCGGCATCGATTCGGAGAGAGCTGAGAGCTGATGCAGCCGCAGAGAGCTGAGCTCTGTGGGGAGCTGCAATCAGCATCAGTGAAGAGCCGCATACGTCACACAGCACACACACAAACTTCTCCAGTCTGTCGCTGGTTTGATTCCAGCAGCTTTTCTGGACAGACGATGAATCTTTAAACCTGTTTCATATTAAATTATTCATCATGGTGCTTCTTCTCTACAAACTGTGAATATGTAAATATGTAACTTTGAGAGTAGCCATCAGATTTAGTGTCACCACACTCTGGAAGTCTCAGTGAGCAGCTCAGGCTGTGTGACGGGCAGCACACACACCGTGAACGCAGCATAATGTTGTTGTTTGATTCATCTAACATCCAAACAAAGCGGATCCGCGATGCGTTCAGGTGACGGTGAGCTTCAGGGTGATTTGATTTGTTCCCCCTGCAGGTGTTAGCTCGAGTCCTGACTCACGACGCTCTCAGGAGCTTTTTCATCTGTCAGATGAACGAATGGAGATAATATTCTCCAAACAAGCAGACAAAGGTAGACACGGGTCTCCGTGGCAACAGATCAGACCCAATTTCCACTTTGGCTGCCTGTGTTTTTTTAAACGTGGATAAACTCACAGTGTGTTTGTGTCACTTCTTCACACGACGATCGAACCAGAGCTGCTGTGTCTCTGATGGAAGGAGGCAGAGAGGAAGTGAACAGGACTGAAACCAAACCTGGACTCTGACGCTCGATCAGGCCGCGCTTTGATCACCACATGTGCTCCATCAGGTTACATTAAAAAACCTTTTACACCAGCGAGTGTGTTGCCATTAGTGCTGCAACGCCTGATTACACCCACGACAAAAAAATGGATTTCTCATTAAGGAGATGATCGTAGCAGCAGCAGGTCCTCAGCGTGGACGGATGGAGGGAGGTGGGCAGAGGATGGAGAGCTGACAGGCGGGTTTGGTGGGCGGTGAGACGGGCGGAGAGGCAGACGATCCTGAGACGAGCTAATTAATACAGAAGCACCGACTGTGTCCAGAGTGCTGAGGACGAGATGGCAGACAGGTGTGCTGATGACGGGCAGGTGTGCAGACAGAGCTGTATCTCTACATTTAACGTGAATAACACCAGCCAAAATCTTTGGTGGCGGCCACTGATGGAAAATGAAATACTATGATGAATTTAACACAGGCGTGTTTGCGGCGTTGTTCCATTGAGTTGTACGGCTGTTTGTGTGAATGCCTTTAATAACCTGTACTCAGCCGCGGAGGCTCGCTGTGTGATTATGTGGAAGTGTTTTGAATAAATTCAAAGAAGCTGCACAATCACAGGCGTGCAGAAAGCAGCATCTTATCTCTGCAATTATGTTGACATGTGCGTCAGCAAAATCCACGCAGTCCTCGCTCGACTATCAGCTGAGTCTTTCAGGAGGTCCAATTAAAATCGCTGCCTTCTTAAGCTGCTTATCGCCCAGAATGAACAGGACAAATCTGGAAAAATGAAGCCTGATAGCAGATTTAATATTTCACAGTCATGGATAATAAGTTGGAGACAGCACACAATGAAGTCCAACTTGGACGTTCACCTTCGTGTCTCCGCTCCTGCTGCTGACGGTTAACGGAGGGTTTTGTCAGATGAACGGACCTCGGCTCCAAAGACGTTCTGCTCAGGACTTCGCAGACAGCGTTAGAAACTCTCGGCTCGCACTGACTCTGAAGTCTTGTGGTTTCGATGGTGACATGGTCTCACTGTTGGCATCATAAAAAACAACAATACTCCCACGCAAATAATTATAGACTCTGCTTGTGTTGGTACTGTGCTGTCTGCAGGAGAGACTCCAACTATCTGCTGCACGAACACACAAACTGACCATGAAAGCTTCAGCGTGAGCAAGACAGGAATCCACAGGTCAGGTCACGAGGACGAGGACGGTTTGTGTAGGAATCAGACACAGTGCTTTTTAATTTGGTGCAGGAGGAGAGAGGTGAATGAAGTAAAGATAATTATGTGATGATTGAGTCTTTGGAGCTTCGACTCTGCGGGGACGTTTGTGTAATTGAGAAATCCCTCCATGGAGTCCAGACACATGACTGAAGAATTGACTTGAGTCTGCCACCGTCTGCTTCCACTCCTCTGCTGTGAAGTCTCCATGTTCAAACGTCCACCTGAGGCTGGCTGCAGAAGTGAGTCAGTCTCCATAAGTCCCCATGTTAGACAGCAGAAATAAACATGTTTACAGCCTGGTACAAAAAACAGTTTTGGTCTCTGTAGCTAATTTCCTCGTTCATGACAACTGTACTGAGGGTGAATTTATATACAACTCACCTGTTCACATTATATTAAGGCTTAAAGTTATGCAGGATTAAGAGTGTGGACGCTTTGATTGACAGGTGGGCGTGGTCACAGGTGTCTGGTTTCAGTAACCGGGCTTCATTCAGCCGCCTCAGCTCCACCTCCAAACTGTAATTTGATTTTTAATCAATGGCTGTCAGTTAATTAGTGAGTATTCGTGGCCTTTCTCGTCTTTAGCGTTGTTGACTTTCTACCACACCACTAGAGGTCACTAAATCCTGCACACCGGACCTTTAAGACATGTTTTATCTTATTTAAAAGGAGTCCTTTTAAAGGAGTCACTTTGAGCT
This sequence comes from Nibea albiflora, assembly GCA_014281875.1. Taxonomy (NCBI): domain Eukaryota; kingdom Metazoa; phylum Chordata; class Actinopteri; family Sciaenidae; genus Nibea; species Nibea albiflora. The sequence goes on along the minus strand of JABGLX010000510.1, from coordinate 246,025 downwards.
TTGGGAATTGTAATCAGATTAAATCATGAGCTACAGTCCGATGCAACAATCAAAACGAGCTCCACCTCAATCAGCTCCATCAGGAAAATCCTGTTTTTACGTTAAAGCATGAGGCTGAATCGTCTGATGAGCTCAGCTGTAATAGTAAAACAGTCACAGATCTTCACGAGGTGCTGACGAGACTGCAGCCTCCATTTCAGCCCGTTTAGTCTCCTCGTTCTCTGACTTACGGGGTAATGTGTGCAGTAATGACTCATTGTTATGTCAGTATGATCATCATGGACAGAATCACTGAACGTGTAGAGCTCCCCACACACACGCTGCATGTGTTCATGTAGACTTTGAATATCAGAGCAGATTAATGATGTTTTATGTTCTGCAGGTGTAAACGGTGACGCATCATCTGCAGCTCGTCAATGGGAGCACACGGAGGAAGGACGCTGCTTTACAAACCTGCACAGTCTTCTCGCTCTCACTTCCTCCCACTGCAGCAGTGTCATTCATTAGTGACCAGTGTGCCGCTAACGCTAACTAATGCATGCTCTCATTGTTACATGGCTGTGCAGAGACGTAGCAGAGGAGGCTGAGGGTGGAGGTGACTCATCGGCTGGATGGAGGTGAAAAAGAGAGACCTTGTACGTGAGATGTTTACAGTTCAAGGCTGTCCGACGTTTGTGCTTCCTGCATGGCAGAACGGACCTGTGAGCTGCATGTTAACTACACATTCAGTTTGAGGCAGAGCGGCCGCCCCATGTGAAGGCTCGCTGCGACCGGCTCGGGTTCGAGTCCCGACCTCTGGCCTCTGCTGCATGTCATTAAATTCACAGCGGATCGATGCAGCCGTCTGCAGGTTAACTCAACCCGTGATATCAGATCTGCTCTGAAGGGATGTTTGTGAAATAATTTTACAATCTGCAGAACGCAGCAAGAAAACAGTTCTTCGATGTATTACAGACGACACGTCCCTTCAGGAAACAAGGAAACAACCTGTCCAGCTCCATCATCTCAAGTCTTTACAGGCTAAAAACAGTCAAAGTGACTGTCGACTTTAACTGGATGATGGACAGTGAGGACAAATAACTCAGACTAGACAATAAGTTAATTTATGCAATCTCGACATTTTCAAGTGAAGAAACACGAGAAAGATTCAAATTTAAATGTTGGGAAGATCGAAAGAAAACAAAATGTCTAATGCTAATGTTAGCTCAGTTTGATAGCTGCTGCTAGCTAATGTTAGCTCAGTCTGTTAGCTGCTGCTAGCTAATGTTAGCTCAGTTTGATAGCTGCTGTTAGCTAATGTTAGCTCAGTTTGATAGCTGCTGTTAGCTAATGTCAGCTCAGTTTGATAGCTGCTGCTAGCTAATGTTAGCTCAGTCTGTTAGCTGCTGCTAGCTAATGTTAGCTCAGTTTGATAGCTGCTGTTAGCTAATGTCAGCTCAGTTTGATAGCTGCTGCTAGCTAATGTCAGCTCAGTCTGTTAGCTGCTGTTAGCTAATGTTAGCTCAGTCTGTTAGCTGCTGTTAGCTAATGTTAGCTCAGTTTGTTAGCTGGTTCAGGTTTACAGGCCAGTGGCGTGCCAGAACTGGAGCTCGGCAGCCTCCATTCAGGCTTGTTCTTCCCCCTAGTGGCAAAAAAAAACGTATCAACTGCAGCTTTAAGGTTGTTGCAGCACTCTGGAAGTGAACTGAAGGAGTGTCTCTGACTTAATGACTCATGAGGAGGTCTAATTAATGCTTTCTGTTCTGTGTAAAGCCGGCGTGTCTGCGATGTAAACAGCGAGTCTCTGGTCAGAGTTGATAATTGCAGGTCTCCGTGCTGGCAGCGACAGCTCGAGGCAGAGAGGATGAGGCTTAATTAAGGCCTAACGAGGCACCCGTCATGTCACGGTGAAGCCAGGTGAGCGACCTCGCGCTCACGCCGACTGGCTGGAAATTTAAATCTGACACGAGGCTGTTTAGATTTGTTGTTGGATTCACTTCATCTGCATCTTTATTATTGTCACAGTCAGCCAGACATAAACCTCTTCACACTGCTTCACCCGCTCTGTCAGGTCGACAGACGTCTTACTCCACTCCAAGTCAACAGCTGCCAGTTAATTAGTGATTGTACAGTAAGTTACTTGTCAATAGCTGCTTCACTTCATGGAGGGTTTAAACTTTAACGTCTAGTTTTTATTTGATTATCGTGTGAAACATTTGACGTGTTGATACTTTTTAGAAGTTTAAATAAAGAATTCAAACTGAGCGTTCACATGATGTATATTAATGTGGCAGCTTGTGAATACAGACTGCTCTGCTGGTGACTGTGTATCGTACGCTGAATATTTCACGAGGTGTTCTGATACAACGAACATGAATTATGTACAAATGGCCCTCGGTGCAGAATGAATCAGACGAGGCTCGTGTGCGGTCAGCAGAGTCAGAATCTGCATATTAAATAAATCATCTCATTTAATCTTAAAATGTTTGATTTGCTCTTTTAATAAATTAACATTCTGTACTCAGTTAAAATGTTTCCACTGTTTGTCTCAAACTATTGAAATGAAACCATCTGAGACGTTTGGAGGAATTATTACAACTCCAATGAAGCTGAAGGTCGGGTCGTGTTTAACACTGAGCTCTGCTGACACACACCTACTTAAAAAAAAGTAACATTACCATCATTTTTTCTATTACTACATTTTATTACTCTTTTCAGGCGATTATACACATAAAAGCATCTTTATGAACATTATACTGAATCCTCAGTCTCACACGCTGGACCTTTAAAATCTCAGCTGTTTCAACGTTTTTCCAGCTTTGATCAAATGAAAAGAAGAAACACGTCACACTGAAACAAAAACTGACGAGGCACTTTGTCCTTTTCATTAGTCGGAGCTCCGTTTGGTCTGATAAGTTACAGACGGTCAGATCTCTCTCACACACACACGCACACACACACACACACACACACACACACACACACAGCACTTTGTGTCGAGTCAGTTCAAAGAGAAGATGTCCGTTTGATGCCGCCCGCCTGAGTAACCATCTTCTTCTTCATTATCTCTCAGATTGTGTTCTCCGCATTGATTGGTTGCCTCCTGAGGCTCCATCAAAGCTCCGGAGCGTTCGTCAGGACGTCTCCGTGTTCGGTGAGAAAACTTTTATTGTATTGAGCCTGAAGGTCCAGATGGGATGAAGACGGATGTCATGGATGAGTAAAATCCCTCTTGTTGCCACGGTAACCGTGATGGCTGTACAGCAGCTTTTTTTCACCAGGATGAGGATGATGATGCCAAACTGACACGCTGCTGTCGTCTTCATCAAACATGAACGTTATGAAAGAAACTGAACACCAATAACTAACATTCAGACAACATTCAGACAACCTTCTCATCCCTAACAGTCACTTTGTGTTCAGCACAACCTCAACGCTGCTGCAGGAAGTTAAAGACAAACACTTCCTGCATGTGTGAAGTGTAACTAAGTACATTTACTCAAGTACTGTCTGAGTGTCGACTTCATTTTATTACAGATCTCGAAGTTTCAGTGTAATTATTAACGACAAAGAGCCACATTGTACCGAATCGTCTCTTCAGGCTCCGACGACCGTCTCAAAGCCGGTGTGCGAGCCAGAGGTTGAGAAACCACCGCAGAGCGTGTCTTTCTCTGTAGACATGACACCGTCAGTACAGTCCTTCAGGTGGAGGCCCCCCCCGCCCCTTATGGAGGTGAAGCCTCTGGGCCTTCATGAAGGGGGAGGAGGCCCGACCTCAGTAGGTCTTCTTCCAGGAGCGGAGGTACATCTGGAAGGGGAGCAGAGGGTTTCTGTTCTGCAGGCTCGGGCTGAAAACATCAAAATCTGCCCTCCTCACCCTCTGCAGGTAGTCCTCCAACACCACCTGCAGCACAGGACAAGAGTCGGCTTCAGTTTGCAGCACTGATGTGATCTGTCCTGAAGCAGAGCTTACAGTCTGTACTTACAACCTTATTTCTCCATGTTTCTGTGTCACACTGAGCTTCTGAGTGACACGAGGCTGAGAGCTGTGGGAGAGTGACTGAGAGCGAGTGTCGGCCTCCATGAAGCCGGTTACTCAGCTCACGTGTTCCAGGAAGCCGACAGTGAAAAGGTGAACACAGGAAGTGCAGCTTTGTTATGTAAAAGACTTTTAGCCACCATGTGGACGAGCTCTTTATCTGAGCTCCTGACGGAGGTGAATCAGCTGCTGTGAGGCTGACGGTGCTGCTGTGATCCTCAAAGCAAAGCTCAGGAACATTTCACTTTAAAACTTTAAATTACACTGCAGGACCGGGCTCAACACTTTGGGTCACTTTGACACAGAAACACGAGACAGGAAACGTCTGACACGGAGCCGGCGCTCTGCTTTTATGGACGTCTAACACTGAAGATCCAGGTTACAGCTCTGCTCTGTCTAAATATCCCTCACACGATGCAGAATCAGCACAGTCCATGTGGACTTCTCATCGGACAGCGAAGACGTAAAAATATAAACGTGGTTTTGAAGCTGATTATAAATCATGATGCTCAGAGATGAAAGTAGGACTCACTTTGATGTGACAACACAGACTTCAGTCAGAGAGCTGATGCATTATTTGATGCACTAAATCTACTTACAACGTTTCACTGTCAGAAAATGTTTCTGCAGCTTCTAAGAAGTCCATTTAGAGAGTCGAAGACTTCCAGCTCTGTCAGTCGTACGTCTGTTCTCACACTGTGTAACTTTACGGTACTAAGTCACACAGCACCAACTATTTCACTGATTCTGGTGAAACTGGATCAGATTTTATGGAGAAAATGTTTTCTGGTTTTCCCTCTGATGTCCTCCGGCTGCTCCGCCTCAACTCTCTGTGATTTACAGAGTTTATGATGGACAGTGCAGTAAACTGCTGACAGCTGGAGCTGCTGTTAGCTCAGTCTGTTAGCTCAGTCTGTTAGCTGCTGTTAGCTCATGTTAGCTCAGTCTGTTAGCTGCTGTTAGCTCAGTTTGTTAGCTGCTGTTAGCTCATGTTAGCTGCTGTTAGCTCAGTTTGTTAGCTGCTGTTAGCTGATGTTAGCTCAGTCTGTTAGCTGATGTTAGCTCATGTTAGCTCAGTCTGTTAGCTGATGTTAGCTCAGTTTGTTAGCCGCTGTAAGCTCAGTTTGTTAGCTGCTGTTAGCTCATGTTAGCTGCTGTTAGCTCATGTTAGCTCAGTTTGTTAGCCGCTGTTAGCTCAGTTTGTTAGCCGCTGTTAGCTCAGTTTGTTAGCTGCTGTTAGCTCATGTTAGCTGCTGTTAGCTCATGTTAGCTCAGTTTGTTAGCTGCTGTTAGCTCATGTTAGCTGCTGTTAGCTCAGTTTGTTAGCTGATGTTAGCTCATGTTAGCTCAGTCTGTTAGCTGCTGTTAGCTGATGTTAGCTCAGTTTGTTAGCCGCTGTTAGCTCATGTTAGATCTGTGAATCTTTGAGACGATGTTCGATCATCTTGATGTTTTAGGACTTACGGTTTGAAGGAAGGCCGGAGTCGCAGCTGCTGGGACGTTTCTGCTGAACGATCTCGCCTGAAAGAGAAATCAGAAGTGAAACCTGCAACTTTTGACTTCCACCTCAGCTCAGAAATTTAACATAGAGACTCATCGCCCACGTTAGTGCAGCAATCAGTCCTGTGACAGTCGTAGAGGGGGGTAGATGTAACAGAGAGGCAGAGAGGGACGCCCTGATCTGGTACGAACTGGTGGGACGTTCCACCGACGGGGAACAGACGAGAAGAGTCGAACAGGTGGCAGAGCCAGGCGTCGTTATATAACAGCTCCTGTCAGGAGACTCACACACTGAGCCATTAAATGTCTGTATAAATGAAGGCAGCTCTTCTATAACGGACGCAGCAGCAGGAAGTTTATTTACATCCTCATTGTCTGCGCTCAGTTTGATCACATGTGCTTTAACAATTAGGGACGGCCTGATTGGTATAAACAAGGTTCAGTGAAATGTGAATGCTGCTGAATGTTTGCGCAGCAGTTTAATGAAAAAAGCCTCCAAAAGTACAACAAAATTAATGAGGCCTGAAAGTGGCAGCTAATGAATCTCCAAATCAATTAGCACGTTAGCACTAAAACTGAAGACTAAGGGCATTTTAAATTAGCCAGCACGCCGTGTGAGGGAAGCGCTGCATGACACAGTCAACTGATCTGAATTGTAAAAACATGGCGCGCCATTTTGTTCCCGCCAGCCGGATAAGTGGCGTTCAAGTGCATAACGAAACACGACCGCCGCGCAGGTGAGCTTTTACTTTACCTCATCTGCATCAACACTGAGGCAGCAGAGAGGAGGACGAGCGTGGAAGACATTTAAAAGAAGTGACGGATGCAGTGTGGACATTTGAACATGGGGACTTATGGAGACTCTACACAGTCAGGCTCGTCGTTGTTTTACATACGTGTTCTAAATGCACGTGAGCCTGACTCGCGATGTCGTACGCCACATCCCGGACGTTCTGCTCCCGGCTGCCGCGGATGAAGTCCTCCTGAGAAGCTCCGTGCTGCGGAGAGACAAAAACACGTGTGTGTGTGAGAGTGTGTGTGTGTGAGAGTGTGTGTGAGTGAGAGTGTGTGTGTGAGAGAGTGTGTGTGTGCTGCTGATACACCAGACTGTGTTCAGCTGATGTTAACCTCTGTTAGCGAGTGTCTTCATCACATGATATGTTCTCACAGTCAGCACACTCCTTTAAATAAAGGTCTGTGTCACAGATGAATTATTCAGCAGTCATAATATAATTCAGACTCACTTTTAATATAAAGTACATTCAGTCTACAGTTTGTATTATATATGAATAATAATGAAGCTTAATGAATCAACATTATTCATGTGCTGAAAATAACATTTTCCATCATCATCACCTGAATGACACGCAGAGAGAATAATGATTTCTACACTAGACGAAGCTCTGAGAGTTTCTGTCAGATATGAGACCAGGAGAGGAGGAGAGGAGGAGAGGAGAGGAGAGGAGAGGAGGAGAGAGGAGAGGAGAGGAGAGAGGAGAGGAGAGGAGAGGAGAGGAGAGGAGAGGAGAGGAGAGGAGAGGAGAGGAGAGGAGAGGAGAGGAGAGGAGAGAGGAGAGGAGAGGAGAGGAGAGGAGAGGAGAGGAGAGGAGAGGAGAGGAGAGGAGAGAGGAGAGGAGGGGGGAGGAGAGGAGAGAGGAGAGAGGAGAGGAGAGGAGAGGAGAGGAGAGGAGAGGAGAGGAGAGGAGAGGAGGAGAGGAGAGAGGAGGAGAGGAGAGAGGAGAGGAGAGGAGAGGAGAGAGGAGAGAGGAGGAGAGGAGAGGAGAGAGGAGGAGAGGAGAGAGGAGAGGAGAGATGAGAGGAGGGGGGGAGAGGAGAGAGGAGAGGAGAGAGGAGGAGAGGAGAGGAGAGGAGAGGAGAGGAGAGGAGAGGAGAGGAGAGGAGAGGAGAGGAGAGGAGAGAGGAGGAGACAAGAAGAGAAAATTTAACGTGAGTCAACAAGCCGTTCTACAGACTTCCTGCTGTCTTGTTGCCGCAGTGATAAAATGTTGATGTACTTCAGTACTTTGGTTGAGTATAAGTACTTCGTACTGCAGTACATTTATTCATAGTTACTTCACAGCACGAGGTTAGAGACTGAACTGAAGAGATGTTGAATGAAACGACTCGTCCGCCGCTGCACGGACGTCTGTTCTCTACAGAAGCTGCTAATTAATTAGTGCATTCATTAGCAGCTCGTCAGGACGTCCAGTGTGTGCTGATGGGACGTGAAAAGGCCAATTTATGTGGCACTGGGCGACGATTCCCGCTCTGAAATCCACATGAGAAGCAGCTCACACACTCACACACACACACACACACACACACACACACACACACACACACACACACACACACACACACACACACACACACACACACACACACACACACACACACACACACACACGACAGCAGCTCCTCTTTCTTCGTCTGCCGACTCCTGATTCGTCAAACTTCACAGCACGTCGACAGCGCCCTCTTCAGGCAGCAGAGGGGAGGTGATGTGAGGTGAGCGCGCTCAGAAGGCCCTCGGGTCAAAAGCGTCATCAAGGCAGAGCAGCCCAAATACATCACCCCCTCCTCCTCCACCCTCCACCCTCCACCCGCCTCCAGCAGCGCTCAGTCGTGGTCTATGTGGGACAGACGTCCAGGCAAAGGTTGCCAACAGTTTGAGGCTCGTTCTGTTTATCTGCAGCGTGTTTGCGTCTCAGTTTAAAGCTGAGCGTCTCTGCTGTTCAGCCATGTGGCCGCTTGTGTAACGATCTGCCGGCTCGAGCTGGATGAATGTTTCTGTACCGCTACACCCTGAATATCATCCGACATCAGAGCCGAGCCGTGACTCAGCAAACGTGAAGGCGTGTGGGACTGTAAACCAGCCGAGCGAGGTCAGAGCTCGAGCTTCACTGCCTCACGCCATCAGCGGACACGCTAACCGATTTCAGCACATCACTGAGGTAAAACAAAACATGTGTCCGGCTGTGCATGCAGGCCAACCGTCTGTTTAACCCCACACGAGGTTCTAAAACGCCCGTGCTCGCCTCCACCAGGGCGGACCTGCCGCACTGCGCGTGCACCAGTCGGCACAGCCGTTGTAGTCAGTGTTTCTTGGACTCACCAGCATGCAGATGTCCATGGGCAGGTAGACTTTCCGTCGGCTGCTGTGATAAGGAGTCGCTCTCAGACACGTCACGATTCCCTGAGCTTTACCGATGTGACTCGCCGCGTGGTCTGCGTGGACGTCTTTAATCCCTGCCAACACACACACACACACACACACACACACACCTGAACTCAGCAGCTGGAGCCTGGTTTGGATCAGTGTGCAGCAGCAGAAGTTGAACAGGTCCGTACCTAAACACTCGAGCAGCAGGTAGATCAAGGAGGACTGTGTGTTCTCCGAGTACGCCTCCAGCTCCTGAAGGTTTCTGTAGGCTCGGTCATCCAGGTCCTTCTCCTGGTCCAACAGTTTGATTTTGTTAATGACACCAAATGTGACAAAGTCAGTTCACAGTGTGAAGTTTACAGAGTCTTACTCTCTCTGTGATGATCCTGAGCAGCCACCTCTTCGTCAGGTAATGTTTCCTCACCGCCTGTAAAACATCATCCACACTGTTACTCCACGAATACGCCCGGCGGCCTGCTCGTCTGGCTCATATTTACCCTCCACAGCTCGGCACTGACTGGCTGCTTCGGAGGATCGTCTCTGTAGATTTCTTCGATGGCCGTCTTCCAGAACTGCATCCGCATCAGCCCAATGGTCTTCTGGGAAACGGAGTCCTTCACCTTGAGGAGAAACAAACAGCTGGTTTGTAAAGGATGCTGTAACATAGGCGTTATATGAAAGATGAGTAACATCACCTGCCTGAGCCAGCTCCACATTAAAGGCTCTCAGAGCCAAAGAGGAGCGCCGCGCCTCCTCGGGGAGGAGGAGGGAGGACACGAAGCCGTCATAGTCTCTAGACCTGAGGAGGAGGAGGAGGAGAAGAAGAATACGTCACCAGTACCAGGCTGTAAACATGGGGACTTATGGAGACTGACTCACTTCTGGAGCCAGCCTCAGGTGGACGTTTGAGGAACTGCAGTTTGTTTTTTTTTGGCTCTTCCAAATTAACATAATTTCTCTGCTTAGTGAGTTTTTCACAGAGAGGCAGAGAGTGTTGAAACCAGCAACAACAAGTAACATCAGCATCTACAGTCCAGAGAAACCAGCACTGAATGTGTCAGGACGAGCAGGTCCAGTCCTGCCTGCGGTCCGGACTGCAGGCAGGACTGGACCTGCCTCCCATCCTGATCTGTGAATACAACAGAACCTGGACTGGCTGCTGTCAAAGGAGACATGATGTAACAGGAAGTGCAGCTGTTTGGCTTCTCCTCACAGACACAGAGGTTCATATTATATTATATTATATATATTATATTACATCTGTGCCGTGGTCACCTGAAATGAGCCCGCTCTGTACCTGCACATGACGTCAGTCACCTGTCTGAGCTGCAGCCGGTGTTCACTCACCTGACCAGCCGCAGGCAGTACCTCTGGTCCGGCTGGGAGTCGCTGGTCGCGGCTCTCACGCTCTGGATCTCGGCCGCTCTCTGGATGCAGACGCTGGGTGAGATCTTCCCGTGCAGGGCCCGGTACACCGAGCAGGAGCTGCTGAACAAGCCGAGCTTAGCGCTGAGGCTGGAGGCCATGATCCCCTTCACCGCCCCGCTGTGTCACACTAAAAACATTCCCCGGCGCACAGACACCCGCGCACTAACGTTCCGCTTCGTGCCACGAAGAGAGCTGCTGTAAAATCTGACAGACATTAGAAACCACAGAAAACATATAGAATATATATATAATGTATATAAACCACATAAATAACATGTACCTTATACATCATATAATGTTTTATAATCACATAATAAAAAAGTTACGTGTGTTCCATAAAAATCACACAAGAATTTACTGTGACAATACAGGAAATTGGACGATACTACCAAAATAAGACAATACACACACACATAAAACACAGATGATTAAATTGGAGATATTCAGATTTTATTTTGAATTCTTCTGTAATGAATAAAATAAGCAGCCTGTGTGCTGAACAGTTCTGGCCCGGCCCGAGTGGTTTTGAGGAGCAGACAGCTCTCAGATGAACGCCCCCCCTCCTGAAGGATCCGACCCAGCACAGACCTCCTCCAGGTCTGCAGACAGCCAACGAGTTCTTGGATTTCCTCCCGGACAAACAGCTCGACTGGCAGGAGGCGACGACAGACGACATCCTTCCCACGATGTTCAGAGCTCCATGCGGCCCTCCTCCTCCTCCTCCTCCTCCTCCTCCTCCTCCCTCTCCTCCTCCTCCTCCTCCTCCTCCTCCTCGACAGGAGAGAGACTGAGACACGTCTGTCACTCTTCCTCTCAGACGGTAACACATGTTTCAGGTTCCTCTGTAATCAGCTCTGCACAGACGCGCTGTAGGAAAGACTCACAGACAAAGTCTTGATAAACTCTGGTCCTGGTCCTGGTCCTGGTCCTGACCTGCTGATGAGGAGCAGAGCCGATGATGTATCAGAACCGGAGCTGGACGAGCGGGCAGTGTAACTGGGCTCAGCAGTAAATGGAGCGAGCTGAAGTTGTAATTGTCGTCTATTGTTGGTTTGAGGAATGACACGTGTGTCCTCACTGGATAAATTAAAGGTCAGCATGTGTTTACTGCGGACGCTTAAAAGCTTCTCAGAACAAACTGAGTATCTGAGGTGACTGGAAGCAGAGCACAGTCTGAAGCATGAGTCAACATCAGATTTCCAGCCTTTTGTGTCAGTGTATTATAAACAGCATCAATGCTGAGCACTGATCTGACCTCTGCAGCCACGACTCAATAATCAGTCCAGATTCAACAAGTTCTAAATCACTGCGCCGTGTTTACGATGTTATCAGGGAGCAGAGCTCCGACAGGCTGCTGTTGTTTCGCGTTCGCAGCAGGAGGATGATAATTGTCGCACCATCAGATGAGCCAGAGCTGTCCCCGGCTGAGCATGAATGGGATCCCAGCAGGATCATGTCTGCCAAAAAACAAAGCAGGACTCAGTGCGTGGACGGTTTTCACTGCCTGTGGTGATGATGACGTGTCCTGAGTGTTTGTTTGACCAGACTTCATGTTTACTGCAGGAAAAACACGTTTTCTGCTGCACTGACAAAGTCATCTGATTGAGACGCTGAGAGAGCATCGAACAAGGTGCATGACTCTGCTTCACACTGAACTTCCAACCCTCCTCGATGGTCATGAGCTTTGAAATGAGCTTCCTCCACCAGAGAACAAGACAGGGTGAGGTGCTCGGAGTAGAGCTGCTGCTCCTTCGTGCTGAGACGTTCAGGTCACCTCCACCTGGGAGGAGATCCCGGGGCAGGCCGAGAACCTGCTGGAGGGACTACGTAGTCCATCTAGCCTGGGAAGACCTCGGGATCCTCCAGGTGGACCAGCAGAACCTGCTGCCACCATGACCTGACACATGGATTCAGGAAGAGTTTTGTTTGAGGATGAAAACCTTGTGTGAGCAGCGTTGAACTCTCCTACTCGTCACGCAGTGAATAATTACAGAGCTCGTTTGTGTTCGCAGACAAACAGAAAGATTTAATCACACTAAAGTGCGACCCGACATCACCACGAACGCTACTGAGTATCAGATTCGTCCAATCACGACGTGAAAACAGCTTTTATGTCACATTAATTGAACAAATCATCAGTCACAGGATGAGGCGAGCTGATTGGTTGGTGTGTCAAATATAGTAGGAGAGACTTAAAACGGGTCTGAAGTCTGCACTGACCGGCCGAGTCGCTGATTTAGCATCTGTGTTTTCGACGCTCTGGACTCCGGCAGACCTCGAACACATCGCTGCAGTTCACTGAGGAACGTCACTCAAACATATTCAGCTGTTTTTCCAATACATCAAAATATGTTAAAATATGAAGCGAGCTGTTTTTGTTTTCAGCTTAAGAACCAGATATTTTCTCAGGAGCAGGTGGAGAACAAAATCAGAGTCGTCGTAGATTACTGCAGGATTAAGATTCATCAAACAGTTTGAGTCCAGATCATAGAAACATTATTCTGCCTTTCTCTGAGCTGTTTCTATGATTCCTCAGTGACACAGACATCCGGATGTTTGGAGAGGAGTTACGGTTCCAGTCTTTGAGGTTAAAAAGATCAATCTGAAGTGTAACACTGGCCACCGCGCCAGGTTTCTACTCAAAGAGCCATTTCACTGCAGATTTTTCTGTCTGAGGATGTCAAGTGTCAGAAATCAGAGAGATGTAGCTGAAGCTGTCCGTGATTCTCTGATTCAGTCCTGGTGTTTGCCACAGACCCATCTGAGCTGAGGTCGGTCCCTGAGGTCTGTCGGCTCTAACGTGGAGAACCAGCTGCACTGGCAGGCGTACGCCCGTAAACCTCTCCTCTTCTTCAGCTTGGCTCGGAGCTTCTGACGGTCCGGCACGTTGTTCCTGCACAGACACACAGAAAGCAGCCAAAGTTTACTTCACTGCAGTCAACTCACCGATTAATCCACAGACTGAGTACACAGGTAAACTGTCAATGTTTTGTCAGAAAAATGGTGACGTCTTTTACATGTCTCTGCCCAAAACTGACAGTCTGCGGGGACGTCTCAGAGACTACGTCCAGGTTTTAGAAGGTCTGCGGGGACGTCACGGAGACTACGTCCAGGTTTTAGACGGTCTGCGGCGACGTCACAGAGACTACGTCCAGGTTTTAGACAGTCTGCGGGGACGTCACAGAGACTACGTCCAGGTTTTAGACAGTCTGCGGGGACGTCACAGAGACTACGTCCAGGTTTTAGAAGGTCTGCGGGGACGTCACGGAGACTACGTCCAGGTTTTAGAAGGTCTGCGGGGACGTCACAGAGACTACGTCCAGGTTTTAGAAGGTCTGCGGGGACGTCACAGAGACTACGTCCAGGTTTTAGACAGTCTGCGGGGACGTCACAGAGATTACGTCCAGGTTTTAGACAGTCTGCGGGGACGTCACAGAGACTACGTCCAGGTTTTAGACAGTCTGCGGGGACGTCACGGAGACTACGTCCAGGTTTTAGAAGGTCTGCGGGGACGTCACGGAGACTACGTCCAGGTTTTAGACGGTCTGCGGGGACGTCACAGAGACTACGTCCAGGTTTTAGACAGTCTGCGGGGACGTCACAGAGACTACGTCCAGGTTTTAGAAGGTCTGCGGGGACGTCACGGAGACTACGTCCAGGTTTTAGAAGGTCTGCGGGGACGTCACAGAGACTACGTCCAGGTTTTAGACAGTCTGCGGGGACGTCACAGAGACTACGTCCAGGTTTTAGACAGTCTGCGGGGACGTCACAGAGACTACGTCCAGGTTTTAGACAGTCTGTAGGACGTCACAGAGACTACGTCCAGGTTTTAGACAGTCTGCGGGGACGTCACAGAGACTACGTCCAGGTTTTAGACAGTCTGCGGGGACGTCACAGAGACTACGTCCAGGTTTTAGAAGGTCTGCGGGGACGTCACAGAGACTACGTCCAGGTTTTAGACAGTCTGCGGGGACGTCACAGAGATTACGTCCAGGTTTTAGACAGTCTGCGGGGACGTCACAGAGACTACGTCCAGGTTTTAGACAGTCTGCGGGGACGTCTCAGAGACTACGTCCAGGTTTTAGACAGTCTGCGGGGACGTCACAGAGACTAATTAATTAATTAATTAAACAAATGTGTGTGCAGCTTCAGTAACACATGAAGACGGTAGCGAGGAGCGTCACCATCTACAATCTATCGATCAGCTCAGTAACTTCAGCATCGTCTGAACGTGCTGAGTCATTAAAGAAGAGACAAACTGGACATTAGAACATTAGAATAACGTTCATGTCGACATTAAAGCTGAAGCTTGAGAGTCTGTTCTGTTCTTCTGCTGACGCTCTTGGCTGACGTCTGAAGGACAAACTCGCCATCCTGAGTGTTCCTGAGTGCAAAAGTAAATTGCACACCTTGAAGAAAAATCACTGCTTTAGTGCTGAAACGTCAGCGGTCAGCGGAGTTAGGATGACTTCACTAAGAGACTGTTACAGACTGTTTGCCGTTCTGTCTGTCTGTATTTTTAGTGATCCGGTGAACTGCTGTCACACCACATCACGCCGTGAAAACATGATTCCAGCTCTATTAGAGCTTTGATTAGATTAGATTCAGCTTCATTGTCAGTGCACAGAGAAGTGCAGAGCGATGTACTCGCTGGTCTTCTTGATGTTGATGGTTGAAGCGACATAAAAAGATTTATCAGGCTCCTTTTACAGAATATAATACTCCATCATGTTTTCATTAAAATGACTCACCTGGAATAAGAATCATTGTTTTACAACACTGTTAGTGCACAACGCTGTACCGCCTTAAAACTGCAGCACCCCATGTTGGCAGGCAGACGTGGATCATCAGCGGGCTGACTGAGACCTGCCTCCCATCCTGATCTGTGAAAATCATTATGAGGCGTAAAAACAAACAACGACGGAGCCGACGGACTCAATCAAACACCCTAACCCTAACACAGAGGTAAACATGATCAAACGTGTCACAGCTTTATAGCGACGCATCACTGCAACTTCATCTGAATGTGTTTTATATAGTTTTATTTAAAACTTTATTTGGATCGGCGTCGAATCAGGAGCCTGCAGCCACATAGCTGAGTCATAACACGCTGACATAAATCACGTATTTCTGGACAGAGGATCATTATCTCCACTGTCATAAATCCACTGACAGAGGAGACACCAACACTGACTCCAACATAACAAACCACCTGCCCGCTCTGAAATAGTACTTTATATTTAAACTGTTTGTTTGGAGCTTCAGGTGTCTAAAATAATAAAATGTCTGTTTGCTGGTCTGCAGATGCAGAATTCTTCTACGGGTGAATAAAATATAAAAATATCAACTTTTATGTTCTGTTTGTTTTTTAACTCAGCTCTGACAGTAAGATCTGATTGGACACTTTCACCACAGACGTGATGCAAACAGCGTGCGGTGAATGTTTCTTCACCTCCTCGCTGGGTTGATTTAGCTGCAGCGCTTTCACTGATGTAAGAAGCGACACTGCCACCTTCTGACCAAACTGAAAAAAACAACCAAGACTCAACAAGAAAACGAAGGCTGACCTGATGAGCAAAAACAACCCCATCAGGCAGACGCGTCACGATCCACGTTAGATAATAACAGTAATAAAATACGATCCAGGGAGTCTCTGTTCAGACGCCAGAACACGGCACGGAGTTCAATAAAGAGAAGAGTTTAAAACACATCGAGCAAGTAAGATGAACACCTCGTCCAGAGTCTGGACATGTGTTTGTGTTTTCTGCAGACTCACCTGAAGAACAGGTAATCGCAGGACAAGTCCCACTCACAGTCGTCGAACATCAGCACCCGGAAGTCACAGGACGTGCATCTCAACTGGTCACATGACCTGTTGAAACAATAGTTATTTTCAACCACGGCATCAACACGCCAAGAGTGCGGCTGATTTAAAGAAATAAAAGTATGCTGGAGGATGAGTCACCAGAAACAAACAGGTGGACGTGACGGACGCTCACAGGATGAAATTAGTTTTTCACACCTCTTGGATGTGGCTGTTCCAACACCGTTAGTGACGGAGCTCCCGCCGACAAAAACAGGACAGCACCTGCAAGCACGAGCAAGAGAGGAGATCACAGCAGAGCGTGAACATTACAAACATAAAATCTAAGTTATTATTCACACGTGTTTTTATTCAGAATGAACTGACTCACTTTCTCCCTCCTGACTGAGACGACGGCTTCTTCTCTGCTCGTGTCCCTTTAGGAAAGTGTTCAGTCTGAAATGAGACGATGGCAGTCAGTAGAGCCTGAACTTTGTCTAATATTACATATACACATGTAGCAGGTAGCAGTGCAGACGTTCACCTTTAGCTGAGGGGAATCGCCGCAGCCTTCGCAGTCTAATTCCTCCAGAAAGGCGTCGACGTCCTCAGTGACGCTGCTGATCGGCGCTTTATGTTTTGTGGCACTAAAATCAGAGGAAACGACGTTTTCAGTCAGGATAGTAACAGTGACAAACATCAACTAATTAAGTCATTTAAACCTTTAAACCAAACTTCTTGGTCCAGATCTGACAATGTGAAGATGCCCGGGGCCAAAACTAACATTTAAAAATGACCAAGAAGAGAACAAAGTGAATGAAGCTGCTACAAATCTGAACCTCGTGTTCATTTTAAACATGAATTATTATGATGCAAAGTCTGTTAACATTGAAGTTTAACACGCGTCGCTCTGTCGACTAACAAAGACACATTTTGTGTCCCATCCTCAGACATAAACCAGCAGCAGTTATGTCGTTAACCAAAAAAAAGACTTCCAGTCACATAAATAACAGATTCTAAAAATGAAGCTGAGGCCGCCATGTAGAGCCTGATGTACATTTACATGTTTATTATGTTATGTTATCTGATTTCTACACTTCCTGCATGATTTAACAGAGTACACACATCATAACAATGTAAATATAAAACACGTGACACATTATGACTGAATATAATCATAAATATACAAAGAGCTGCCTCTCTTTTGGTGTTAAACCGATAACAGAGCTGACTGCAGTGAGTGTCAGTGTTAGCTTAGCTCAGTTAGCCTTGTTTACCTGTGTTTGCTCCGTCCCGCGCCGTCTTTCCCGCATTTTCCATCCCCGCTCGAGCCCGCGCGACCCGCCGACGCGACTGAAACGTTGCTACAAAACTTTTTTTCCACTTCGTCCAGCAGCTCGTCCAGGTCGTCCTCCTCCATGCTGGTAAAGCTG
Organism: Nibea albiflora; assembly: GCA_014281875.1. Classification (NCBI taxonomy): domain Eukaryota; kingdom Metazoa; phylum Chordata; class Actinopteri; family Sciaenidae; genus Nibea; species Nibea albiflora. Next base: position 228,680 of record JABGLX010000510.1, on the reverse strand, counting down.
CGGGCTCCGCGGGCTAGCTTCGGTGCTAATCTACAGGCGAGCCCAGCAGCTAGCGGCTAGCAGCTAGCTCACGCGCACAGAGCGTTCGTCGTTGCTAAGTAACAGGAGAGCAGCAGAAACGGAAACGGAGCCGCAGCACCTTCAAAATAAATGTCCAAATTTAGCGCTGATTTGACTTGTCATTCGTATGTGACACATGTATTATGTACAGATTATATTATATTATATTATATTAGATTAGATTAGATTTATTCATCCCTCAACAGGGAAGTTCTGTTACAGCAGCAGAATAAATAAAAACAACAGACAGCTTGTAAAACAAATAATCTTTATAATTACATACTTTGTACTGAAGTAAAGTTCAAATTACATTTTCTAATATCAGTAAATTTAGTAGTAAGTTTACAGACCCGTGTGACTCTCCTGTAGAACTGCTCTGCTACACAAAGCAGGCAGAAACAAAAACATTCTTGAATAAAGGGCAGGTATTGACTGTTGCACAGTTCTCGTGTGTCTGTGAAGGTTGTTTGTGGACCCTGTTAGATATGACACCTCGGCTTTGCATAATTCTGCGTCTGCCTTTGTGTTTTCATGATTTTTTAAATGTGTCCAAACGCTGCATCACTCTATATATAAATAAATGAATTAAAATTTGAATGCTTCAAAAGTTGTAATCCAATAATATAATACTTACATTATTCTAAAATTAGCCACCTGCAAAATCAGTACTTCAAAAGCAGTAACAAAATATTATTTTGAAACTATGACAGGAAATACATTCATTCACTTGTTCTGTAGCTCCTCACCACAGTTACGCTAAATGTTAACATAATACGACGTACACGCGTACACGTTAGTTAAACAGAGGTAAACCACCGTTTGTGTAAATAGGTAGAATAAAGATTTTTTCATATATGAAAAAAGAAACAAATTCGTTGTCGGCAGGATTCGAACCTGCGCGGGGAGACCCCAATGGATTTCTAGTCCATCGCCTTAACCACTCGGCCACGACAACGGGATGACACAGCAGGCCCGAAAGAAGGTTATTTAAAGAGTCTGATTATTCTTACATGGTACCTTAGTCGATAAGCACCTGCTCAGGTGTTTCCTTGTTCCCTCCCCCTCAGATCTCCAGTTTGAAGATAGGTGGAACCAACTTGTGGTGACGAGTCAGCTGACAGGCCGCATGTTGTTTAGATCAGAGCTCAGACTAGTTTCATTTCTGAGGAAGTCAAACTCAGACAGTCGTCGACACAGAGAGGAGAAATGGCGCAGCAAGGGAATAAACTGGGCCGGGAAACCTTCTCTTGTCCGATCTGTCTGGATCTACTGAAGGAACCGGTGACTACTTCCTGTGGACACAGCTACTGCATGAACTGTATTCAAAACTTCTGGGATGGAGAGGATGAGAAGAGAATCCACAGCTGCCCTCAGTGTAGGCAGACCTTCATACTGAGGCCTGTCCTGGTGAAAAGCACCATGTTAGCAGCTTTAGTGGAGGAACTGAAGAGGACTGGACTCCAAGCTGCTCCTGCTGATCACTGCTATGCTGGACCTGAAGATGTGGCCTGTGATGTCTGCACTGGGAGGAAACTGAAAGCTCTGAAGTCCTGTCTGGTCTGTCTGGCCTGTCTGGTTTCTTTGTTCTGTCTGGCCCTTTACTTTGACAAACACCTCCAGTCCCACTTTGAAGCTTACGCATTTGTAAAATACAAGCTGATGGAGCCCTCCAAGAAGCTCCAGGAGAACATCTGCCCTCGTCATGATGAGGTGATGAAGCTGTTCTGCCGTACTGATCAGCAGTCTATCTGTTATCTCTGCTCTGTGGAGGAACATAAAGGCCACGACACAGTGTCAGCTGCAGCAGAAAGGACTGAGAGGCAGAGAGAGCTCGAGGTGAGTCGACAAAACATCCAGCAGAGAATCCAGGACAGAGAGAAAGATGTGAAGGAGCTCCAACAGGAGGTTGAGGCTATCAATGGCTCTGCTGATAAAGCAGTGGAGGACAATGAGAAGATCTTCACTGAGCTGATCCGTCTCATGGAGAAAAGAAGGTCTGATGTGAAGCAGCAGGTCAGATCTCAGCAGGAAACTGAAGTGAGTCGAGTCAAAGAGCTTCAGGAGAAGCTGGAGCAGGAGATCACTGAGCTGAAGAGGAAAGACGCTGAGCTGGAGCAGCTCTCACACACAGAGGACCACAACCAGTTTCTACACAACTACCACTCACTGTCACGACTCAGCCAATCTACAGACTCATCCAGCATCAATATCCGTCCTCTGAGGTACTTTGAGGATGTGACAGCTGCTGTGTCAGAGCTCAGAGATAAACTACAGGACGTTCTGAGGGACCAACGGACAAACATCTCACTGACAGACACTGAAGTCCATGTTTCACTGTCAGGACCAGGACCAGAGCCCAAGACCAGAGCTGAGTTCTTAAAATATTCACGTGAACTCACACTGGATCCAAACACAGCAAATGAATATCTGTTATTATCTGAGGGGAACAGAAAAGTGACATTTATGGAACAACAACAGTCTTATTCTAGTCACCCAGACAGATTCACTGTTTATCCTCAGGTCCTGAGTAGAGAGAGTCTGACTGGACGTTGTTACTGGGAGGTGGAGTGGAGAGGAGATGCAGTTGTTGTAGCAGTCACATACAATAGTATCAGCAGAGTAGGAGAATCACGTGAATGTATATTAGGATTGAATGACAAATCTTGGATGTTAGATTGTGACACAGACAGTTATTACTTTTGTTACAACAGTGTCTGCACTCCCGTCTCAGGTCCTCGGTCCTCCAGAGTTGGAGTGTACCTGGATCACAGTGCAGGTATTCTGTCCTTCTACAGCGTCTCTGAAACCATGAGTCTCCTCCACAGAGTCCAGACCACGTTCACTCAGCCTCTCTATGCTGGACTTTGGATTTTTGATAACTCCTCTGCTGAGTTGTGTGAAGTCAAATAGACAGAAGTCATTGAAGGGTTAAATTCTGTGTTTCATGTCTTCAGCTTGTTTTGTTTCCATCATTGTTGCTGACAGCTGATTGTTGTGGCATTTCTTCACCTGTCAATCAAACACTGTGGGCGGTACTTTGCCCTCTTCTCATTGGTGGTTGTGTAAATGTTTGAGTTTCTTTCGGTGGCTCCTTCCTGTGTCTGTTTAGCCATGGAGGCTATCACTGCTCATGATGACTTTAGTCTGTATGATCAGAATCAATAAGGAGATGATTCATTCTCTTCTTGTACATATGTGAGATTCAATGAAGAAACAACATTTAGTTTGTGCTCTTCTGAGGCAAAATTTTTAAATTTGCTTTATTTGCAGATGATGCTAATGTATTTTGTTGGGGTGAATTTACAGCAGCTTTTGGATGAAATCACATCGGAAATGAGAAAATTAAAAAAGTGGTTTGAAATAAATAAGTTATCATTAAATGTGGACAAAACAAAGATTGTGTTGTTTGGTAATTATAAAATCATCACTACAGTTCATGTGACGATAGATGATGTACAGATTTTAAAGAGTTTATGAAATAAAATTTTTAGGTGGACCACAAAATCTGTTGGAAACCTCATATGAAATATACACGAGCAAAGCTGCCAAGGAGCTTTGACGAAGAAGTAGAAGAACAGACAGATGGATGACCACAATCTGTAGAAAACATGGATGCAGTCGTGACAAAGTGTGCAAACTTCTGGACTCATTTCCAGGTGAAACTTTAACATGAACTATTTTCTTCACAGCTGTCAGAGTGTATTAACTCTACAGATCATTTGCAACATCCTCTTCCTGGAATGAGTCAGCTCTTGATAAGCCCTCCCTCTTCTTCCTGCTCTCACACACAGCCAGCTCCACTCTGCTCATGTGTTTCCTTGTTCCCTCCCCCTCAGATCTCCAGTTTGAAGATAGGTGGAACCAACATGTGGTGACGTGTCAGCTGACAGGCCGCATGTTGTTTAGATCAGAGCTCAGACTAGTTTCATTTCTGAGGAAGTGAAACTCAGACAGTTGTCGACACAGAGAGGAGAAATGGCGCTGAAAGGAAATAAACTGGGCCGGGAAACCTTCTCTTGTTCGATTTGTCTGGATCTACTGAAGGATCCGGTGACTACTACCTGTGGACACAGCTACTGCATGAACTGTATCAAAAGCCACTGGGATGGAGAGGATGAGAAGAGAATCCACAGCTGCCCTCAGTGTAGGCAGACCTTCACACCGAGGCCTGTCCTGAAGAAAAACACCATGTTAGCAGCTTTAGTGGAGGAACTGAAGAAGACTGGACTCCAAGCTGCTCCTGATGATCACTGCTATGCTGGACCTGAAGATGTGGCCTGTGATGTCTGCACTGGGAGGAAACTGAAAGCTCTGAAGTCCTGTCTGGTCTGTCTGGCCTCTTGCTGTGAGAAACACCTCCTGCCTCATCATGAATTGCCTGTATTTGTAAAACACAAGCTGGTGGAGCCCTCCAAGAAGCTCCAGGAGAACATCTGCTCTCGTCATGATGAGGTGATGAAGATGGTCAACCGTACTGATCAGCGGTATATCTGTTATCTCTGCTCTATGGATGAACATAAAGGCCACGACACAGTGTCAGCTGCAGCAGAAAGGACTGAGAGGCAGAGAGAGCTCGAGGTGAGTCGACAAAACATCCAGCAGAGAATCCAGGACAGAGAGAAAGATGTGAAGGAGCTCCAACAGGAGGTGGAGGCTATCAATGGCTCTGCTGATAAAGCAGTGAAGGACAATGAGAAGATCTTCACTGAGCTGATCCGTCTCATGGAGAAAAGAAGGTCTGATGTGAAGCAGCAGGTCAGATCCCAGCAGGAAACTGAAGTGAGTCGAGTCAAAGAACTTCAGGAGAAGCTGGAGCAGGAGATCACTGAGCTGAAGAGGAAAGACACTGAGCTGGAGCAGCTCTCACACACAGAGGACCACAACCAGTTTCTACACAACTACCCCTCACTGTCACGACTCAGCCAATCTACAGACTCATCCAGCATCAATATCCGTCCTCTGAGGTACTTTGAGGATGTGACAGCTGCTGTGTCAGAGCTCAGAGATAAACTACAGGACGTTCTGAGGGACCAACGGACAAACATCTCACTGATAGACACTGAAGTCCATGTTTCACTGTCAGGACCAGAACCAGAGCCCAAGACCAGAGCTGAGTTCTTAAAATATTCACGTGAACTCACACTGGATCCAAACACAGCAAATGAATATCTGTTATTATCTGAGGGGAACAGAAAAGTGACATTTATGGAACAAAAACAGTCTTATTCTAGTCACCCAGACAGATTCACTGACTGGGCTCAGGTCCTGAGTAGAGAGAGTCTGACTGGACGTTGTTACTGGGAGGTGGAGTGGAGAGGTTATGGAGTTGTTGTAGCAGTCACATACAAGAACATCAGCAGAGCAGGGAGCTCAGATGAATGTGCATTTGGATTCAATGACAAATCTTGGAGGTTAAATTGTAACACAAACAGTTATTACTTTTATTACAACAGTGTCCAAACTCCCGTCTCAGGTCCTCGGTCCTCCAGAGTTGGAGTGTACCTGGATCACAGTGCAGGTATTCTGTCCTTCTACAGCGTCTCTGAAACCATGAGTCTCCTCCACAGAGTCCAGACCACGTTCACTCAGCCTCTCTATGCTGGACTTATTCCTTCAGGTTACGGAGTCACTGCTGAGTTGCGTAAAGTCAAATAGACAGAAGTCATTGAAGGGTTAAATTCTGTGTTTCATGTCTTGACACCTGACAGCTCCTCATGATGACTTTAGTTTGTATGATCAGAATCAATAAGGAGATGATTCATTCTCTTCTTGTACATATGTGAGATTCAATGAAGAAACAACATTTAGTTTTGCTCTTCTGAGGCAAAATTTTGAAATTTGCTTTATTTGCAGATGATGCTAATGTATTTTGTTGGGGTGGATTTACAGCAGCTTTTGGACGAAATCCCATCAAAATGAGACAATTAAAAAAGTGGTTTGCTATAAATAAGTTATTGAGTTGCGTGTGGCCTCATTATATATTTCTTTTCCTTGCTTAATTTTATCTTCTTTTTAATTACTTTTTTTGTTTGATTTTACGTGTTCAAAATAAAAATTCTCAAATCAAATTAGTCAATAAAGAGGATTTATTTATTAGGTCTGTGTCTCCGCCTGCTGATTTTTTTATTTGAATTACAGACAACCAGTTGATGTGAACACTTTGACCTTCAGTCCAATGAGCCTCTGCTTTATTTACTTTATTAGTGGTTGTTTGTATATATGTGAGATTCTGCTCAAACACTGATTGTGTGGATTGCCATATGTCTGGCAGAGGTCGCGTGTCCGGTTTGGGAACCTCAGGATTGCATATCTGCTGTTTGGAGATGATGTGGCTCTGTTGGCTTTCTTTGACTGTGACCTTCAGCACTCACTGGGGCAATTTTCAGCCGGGATGAGAGTCAGCACCTCCAAGTATGAGGCCGTGGTTCGGAAAATGGTGGAATGCTCCCTCCAGGTTGGGAGTGAGTTGCTTCCCCAAGCAAAGGAGTTCAAGTATCTCAGGGTCTTGTTCACGAGTGATGATAAAATAGAGCGTGAGATGGACCGGCAGTTTGGGGGGGCATCTGCAGTAGTGCAGACATTGTACCGGACCATTGTGGGGAAGATTTTCCAGTTCATCTATGTTACAACCCTCACCGATGGTCATGAGCTTTTCTAGTGACCCAAAAAATGTAGGGTGGCTTGGACGTTTGGGGGGAGCTAGGAGTACATCCGCTGCACTGGAAGGGGGCCAGCTGAGGTGGTTCAACATTTGATGAGGATCTTCTTTGGAGGTGTTCCAAGCACATACGACTGGGAAGAGGCCCCAGGGAAGACCCTGAACTTGATGGAGGGATTATATAACCCATCTATCCTGGGACAGTCTTGGAATCTCCCAGGAGGAGCTGGAATGTGTTACCATGGAGTGCCACTATGACCTGACCCTGAATAAGCAGAAGAGAATGGATGGATATATACTTTATTATTTTATTACTTTATTACTCATTTACCAGAGGTCAGGAGTGCCATGTCAGCATGCATCAATGGTGTTTCCTGATGTAGCATTGGTTCAGCATCAAAAATCCCACACCTGCCCTGCAACTCTCACCCTGGGAGAGACCAGGCCCTCTCCGGGATTTAGGTTCCAGAACCAGTATTATGCTTACAGGTGGTATATCTAGTTGATATCATTCCACTTCTCACACAAACTCTGGTTCCTATGTTGTTCCATGTCCTCAGGAGCACTCTGTGATGTCAGGAAAAAGCACTCCCAGGTCTCTGCTCTTACCTGGTAAAGCACCAAACATCTATACGTCTCCTGCAGGTGGTGGGCCCACGGGGTGAATATCAAACATATGAGGCATTGTTTTTTACTCTTCTTTAAAACTCCAGTTTGAATAACATTTATTGCCAACTGTTGTCTGTGTCACAGTTCAAAGTCAAACTATTTTTACAGCATGTTGTAAAGGACAGATAACACACTCTGTCTCAAAGACTGAAAAGCCTTCCCTCTGTTCAGGAGAAATGGCACAGAAAGGAGTTCATCTGGACCGGGAAACCTTCTCTTGTTCGATCTGTCTGGATCTACTGAAGGATCCGGTGACTACTTCCTGTGGACACAGCTACTGCATGAACTGTATCAAAAGCCACTGGGATGGAGAGGATGAGAAGAGAATCCACAGCTGCCCTCAGTGTAGGCAGACCTTCATACCGAGGCCTGCCCTGATGAAAAACACCATGTTAGCAGCTTTAGTGGAGGAACTGAAGAAGACTGGACTCCAAGCTGCTCCTGCTGATCACTGCTATGCTGGACCTGAAGATGTGGCCTGTGATGTCTGCACTGGGAGGAAACTGAAAGCTCTGAAGTCCTGTCTGGTCTGTCTGGCCTCTTACTGTGAGAAACACCTCCAGCCTCATCATGACGCAGCTCCATTAAAGAAACACAAGCTGGTGGAGCCCTCCAAGAAGCTCCAGGAGAACATCTGCTCTCGTCATGATAGGGTGATGAAGATGTTCTGCCATACTGATCAGCAGTCTATCTGTTATCTCTGCTCTGTGGATGAACATAAAGGCCACGACACAGTGTCAGCTGCAGCAGAAAGGACTGAGAGGCAAAGAGAGCTCGAGGTGAGTCGACAAAACATCCAGCAGAGAATCCAGGACAGAGAGAAAGATGTGAAGGAGCTCCAACAGGAGGCGGAGGCTATCAATGGCTCTGCTGATAAAGCAGTGGAGGACAGTGAGAAGATCTTCACTGAGCTGATCCGTCTCATGGAGAAAAGAAGGTCTGATGTGAAGCAGCAGGTCAGATCCCAGCAGGAAACTGAAGTGAGTCGAGTCAAAGAGCTTCAGGAGAAGCTGGAGCAGGAGATCACTGAGCTGAAGAGGAAAGACGCTGAGCTGAAGAAGCTCTCACACACAGAGGACCATAACCAGTTTCTACACAACTACCCCTCACTGTCACGACTCAGCCAATCTACAGACTCATCCAGCATCAATATCCGTCCTCTGAGGTACTTTGAGGATGTGACAGCTGCTGTGTCAGAGCTCAGAGATAAACTACAGGACGTTCTGAGGGACCAACGGACAAACATCTCACTGATAGACACTGAAGTCCATGTTTCACTGTCAGGACCAGAACCAGGGCCCAAGACCAGAGCTGAGTTCTTAAAATATTCATGTGAACTCACACTGGATCCAAACACAGCAAATGAATATCTGTTATTATCTGAGGGGAGCAGAAAAGTGACATTTATGGAACAACAACAGTCTTATTCTAGTCACCCAGACAGATTCACTGACTGGGCTCAGGTCCTGAGTAGAGAGAGACTGACTGGACGTTGTTACTGGGAGGTGGAGTGGAGAGGTTATGGAGTTGTTGTAGCAGTCACATACAAGAACATCAGCAGAGCAGGGAGCTCACGTGAATGTTTATTTGGACAGAATGACAAATCTTGGGCATTAAGATGTGAAAAAGACAATTATAGTTTTTATTACAACAGTGTCTGCACTCCCGTCTCAGTTCCTCGGTCCTCCAGAGTTGGAGTGTACCTGGATCACAGTGCAGGTATTCTGTCCTTCTACAGCGTCTCTGAAACCATGACTCTCCTCCACAGAGTCCAGACCACGTTCACTCAGCCTCTCTATGCTGGACTTATTCTTTCAGGTCATCTATCCTCTGCTGAGTTGTGTGAAGTCCAATAGACAGAAGTCATTGAAGGGTTAAATTCTGTGTTTCATGTCTTCAGCTTGTTTTGTTTCCATCATTGTTGCTGACAGCTGATTGTTGTGGCATTTCTTCACCTGTCAATCAAACACTGTGGGCGGTACTTTGCCCTCTTCTCATTGGTGGTTGTGTAAATGTTTGAGTTTCTTTCGGTGGCTCCTTCCTGTGTCTGTTTAGCCATGGAGGCTATCACTGCTCATGATGACTTTAGTTTGTATGATCAGAATCAATAAGGAGATGATTCATTCTCTTCTTGTACATGTGTGAGATTCAATGAAGAAACAACATTTAGTTTGTGCTCTGAGTCAATAAAGAGGATTTATTTATTAGGTGTGTGTCTCCACCTGCTGTTTCTTATTTGAATTACAGACGAGAGTCCGATGAGCCTCTGCTGTGTGACACTTTCTTTACAGCATACACAACTGATGCGACGAGATACTGCAGTACTACTTGTAGTGAAGCAGCATCGACACGCTGCAGCAGGTATTCATGTTTTCATTGAACGTGTGCTTTAATGGACTCCCTGCACTGAGCTGCTCTCTGGTTTGAACTGAAGAAGAACAGAATAAAACCTGGATGTAGTCATGACCTGATTTCCTGTAATACTGTTTCTCTGCTTGCGTCTCCGTTTTACAGGAAATGTTATTTTGACAAGTGAGAGAAGAAAAAAAAGCACACGGCGCTGAAGTTTCAGGCCTGAGGCGAAAAGACCTTTGTTTCCTGTCAGAGGAGCCGCACATAGCTCTCCTATGCATACTGCAGATGGTGGTGGTGAGTTTCCACCTGAAGCTCACACATTTTATCAAGCTCATGAAGCCTCTATGAACAATTTAATATATAACACATGGACATCAAGCAACACTTCAATAAATGAACTCATCCACCTGATTCACGTCTTTAACAATGAGGACAACAACTCCCATGATCCCACACTATACCACAACGTCATCAACATCTACAGCTTTTGCTGTGAGGCCGCCCCAGGGGGCAACAAATGCTGTGCAGTGTGTTTAAAGACAGTCAGGAAGTAGCAGTGTTTAAAAATAAAATCTAAAAAACTGTGACCTTTACGCACAAGTGGTCCTGTTTTAGCTGAAGGGGAACTCATCACACGCGAAGGTCAGATTTCTTATCATGAATACAGCCTTTGAAAAAGTTAACAAGCTGCATTGTGGGATGCAGTTTGGGGGCTTCACCCATACTAGAAACTAAAGGTCAGGATACTTCTGCTTTTACTAAAACATCACAACACTGAGTCCGTCGGTCTGTAAAGTTCTGATATTTCATATGTGGAAACAGGCACAGATCCATAAGCATTAAACCAGTGGCTCCACAATCCGGATGAAAAACCTGACCGCTCTCCGTCATCGTCCTCTTCGGGCTTGGCCCTCCTCTGCCATTAGCTAACAGCAGCTACAGGTGGCATCTGGTTACTTTACTGACCATCAGGAAACTGAACCAGATGAAAAAAAAGTGACATAAAAACACTCAAACTTCCTCTGTGTTTTTTCTCCAGGTCAGGTGAAGATGGTGGACCGTCTTCACAGCGAGGGCAAAATGCCACGCGGGTCCACGGTGCTGGAGGCCAGTCTGCACACAGCCTCAAACATACATACGTATTTATGTGTGTATATACATATTTATATCATAAGCTTTATTTTTGAGGGCAGAGCTGCCTCTTTTTCCTCAGGAAGCTCAGATCTCGAAACATCTGTAGTAATAAGATGCTGCAGATGTTTTATCGGTCTATTGCGGCGAGTGTTAGTAACAGTAACAGTAACAGTGCAAAGTAACAGTGATGGACGGCTCCTCTCTCTTCGTTGCAGGATGGAGAGATACAAAAGATCTTTTTTACCTACTGCCATCACACTTAATACAGACACATGAATTTCCCCTTGGGGATGAATAAAGTTATTTGTATTCATATTTTATTATACTTTACTTTTATCTGTGTTTATATTCTGTATTTTTAGTGGGTTTATTCTTTCTGCTGGTGTTGATGGATCCTCAGTTTGCATAGTGCCTTTCTATAACAGGTGGAGGAGGCTGTGGGATGTCGTGGTTTTCACTGTGCCTTGTATGAAAAGTGCTGAACCAAAAAAGAGTTTTCAGACTGCAGTTCTGATTTGAATAGATTACAACAGGAGTTCCCCCAACATGAAAGTTTCCCTGACACTCAGGCCCACATGATTTCCTCTCATAATAACCACAGACAGATAAAACGGCGACTGTTTAACTGGCATTCTTTCCTCTGCAGCATCTAACGTCCTAACCTGAACTGAACGTCAGGAGACAAGTCTGATGTCAAACAGGAGGACAGGTGAGGGAGGACGAGCCTCGGACAGCTCCACCTTCAGAACCAAACTGATCTCTGAGTGACGAAAAACTTTTTTTATTGTCATCAAAAAAGAGCAGCACAGTGTCTGACGGTCATTCAGCAAGCTGACAATACAAAATCATAACACACGATAACAGCTGAAAAAATAAGTCTGGACAAAGCAACATTTAAAGACACGTTCACAGCAGCATTACACACACACATCAAACATAAAGCATCTTTAACACCGGATCATAGTCATCAGTGAGGATTTCAAAATAAAGCTTCATAAAAACATGAACAGACGTGTTTCTCACTTCTCCTTTTTTAAAGGCTGCAGCAGCTGAAAGTGTCACAGTTTGAACTTTAACGCCTCCACATGTCCTATTTTTACCCTGATATGAGCACATATACAACTATAAACACATATATGTTTATTATATATCCTTTAACTCATATTTCTTCATACATATCTGTTTAAATGTTGAGAACTTTGTAAACATAGAGTGTTTCTATGTGTGTGCAACTTTAAAGACATTTACCTCGTATCTGTGTCACACCTGACTTCTAGATAAAGAACCTTGAAGTGAGACTATGGAACTTTTATACTGCTCTGCAACCGACTGAAGATCTGATTTGCAGATCTGATGTCTGTTCCTGTTTGACCGAATCACCTCAGCTCGACGTCCACCTACTCGCCTTTTCATCATCACCTCTGCGTCTTGAGTTATGACCCTTCTCTGCTCCTGATGCACCAAACCCCAAACGGCTCACTTTAAGGTGCTTTATTGCCTCTTCATCATGTAAAGTGCTGACTTCACACCGTTGGGAGCTATTTGTTGGATCTTCAGCGTCTTGCTCAAGCACACCTCCACGATGGCCGGACCCGACTGCTTCCTGATCGATCCCGCTCTGCATCCACATCTGTTTTAGACCCCGTCCCTGTCCTCAGCTGATCTACTAAAAGTCTGCGATTGCAGTTTGAGTTGTTTTTGTTGGTCCTCGCCTTCAGCGCTGCGGTGACGAGGCGTGACTTGGTCCTCCTGCTCTGGATCTGTTTTTTTTGTGGACTGCAAAATCTGCAAAACAGATTTTAAAGAAGCTTTTCTGTGGATTCACATTCGTTGTTCTCGCTAGTCTTCCTCCTTCAAACACAGATGTGCTTCACTGTGGTCTTTGGACCCAGAGTGTAGATCAGCTTTAAGTCTTTTTTTTCGAGCGGTTTCATCGGCGCGTCCAGTAAAGTTTCTTCCTTCGGTGGGACATTTCTGTCTTTGATGATGTTCTTCAAACTAACCTGTGGTGGAGACACAAAATATATTTAGCTGATCACTGAGTAAACTGTGGACAAACTTCTCAAACATTAGTGTGTGTGTGTTCCATGACTTACATAGCTTATTCTGAAGATCACAAGTGCCAACATCAGCACTGCTGAGGCCGCGATAATCAGGTACGCGTCGGCCATTTCATTCTTGGTCAGATCTTCTGTGGGACCGTCGGGACAATCTGGAAGAAAATGAAAACAGAAACGAGGGTTAGTCACGTCTTCAGAATCAGCTGAGCTGAGGCTCATTCAGCAGAAAGAAGTCGTCCCGTGAGGATTGGTTGAGGCCAGCAGCTGACTGCAGAAGAAGATCTAGCTGTGCATTCCCCACAAGAGGCTAAATACTTCATCTTCTTCTTCTGAAGTGGGTTTTAGTGGGATTGCACCAACGCTTCATGTTTCATATATGAGCCTGGAAGTCCCCTGATTCAAATGTAAAAGTCTACGTCATGCGGTCTTTCATCTTCTGCAGTATCAAATGTTTTTCTAATCGGCGAGCTGGGAAAGACTTTTACCTGTCAGAGCGAGGAGGACCCGCCCCTCGCGGTTCTGTTCTCCCACAGGTGCGGCCAGGTGACACGCGTACACGCCGACGTCGGCGCAAGTCACGTTGGACAGCAGGATGTTGCGGGACTCGTCCACGAACTCCACCTCGCGCTCCACGCCTTTGTACCATTGCGTGGTGTCGTTGGGGAGGCCTTTCATCAAAAGGCCGCTGAGACGAGCGTCAGACGAAGGATGCTGGACCTGTGACATCATCAGAACATCGTCAGCACATGTTTACACTCGTGTCATTCATTTCAACACTTCTTCACTGCTCCACTCTCAGCTGTTTTGGACAGGCGTCGATGGGGGGGCGGTGTCGTGCCAGAACAGGAGCTGGGCAACAGAAGTCTAAAAGCAGCAATGCCACACTTATATGTGAAAGCTGAAAATATATTACTAAAGGCTTGAATACTTCAGTACAGAGGAGGAAAGTAACTGAGTACATTTATTAAAGTACTTATGTACAATATTTGCATTCATACTTCTGTTTTTTGTGTCTGTAATTTGACACCTATAGTTACTTTAAGAAACACAGAATAAGGTTACATGATGTAATGCAATACTGCAGTAATATACAAAGTATCATAAAATAAACTCTTTTCTGACATGGTTTTATTTGTAGTTTTACTTCCTACTTCCTGCCGCCTCTGCTGAACTACTTCCTCTATTGTGAGCAGAATAAACTATTAGTCTGTTATTTCATTTATTACATTCATTGTACATTTTATGTCACATGCTGCGCTTTCAGAGGCAAAGAGAAAGTAAAACAGCCTAAATCTGGATTCAAAGCAGCCAATCAGAGGAGGACGTGTGTGTATTCATGCAGCCTTAAAGTATTCGAGTATTTTTGTGTTAACACATGAGATGAAGTGTTGTTTTTACCTTGTACCATCTCACTGCTCTGTACTGGACTCCTGGCTTGTAGACAGCTGTGCACTGCAGGACAACATCTTCTCCAGAAACAGCAGCAACCTCCAGGTGTTTGTCTTTGACGGACATGCCCACAGCGACACACACACCTGAGAGAGACAACACATTAATATTTACATTATATTACATTACATTATATTTAGATGACCCTTTTATCCATCTGGGGTTCAGACCGGGACCGGAGGAGCCGGGGATCGAACCGGCGATCATCAGATCAGCGGACCTCTCCCTCACATCAGACTACTGTACCTACTGAGTACGTGTTTAAGACTCACCCAGTGACAGCAGCAGGTAAAGCTCCACACAGGCTGGACTCATGGTGCTTACGGCGGGTGATGAACTTTAAAGTGTGAGTGAAGCTTTATACTTATGTGAGGAAGCGAAACTTATCCCGCCTCTTCGTGACCGAGCGGGGATTTACCCGCCCACCACGCGCACACATCAACAGATCGTCTCCACGCGCACACAGCCCGCCAACTCCGCCCGCCATTCGTACCGGAGGCAGTTCAGAAAGTTATTTAGGTTTTTGTTAAGTTGTTATAGTTCGTATTTTTATTGAAGGCAGACAGATGAATCTGAGCTTTGTGCTTCATTTTCTACGCTTACTGTCGGCTCGTGCTGCCGGGTGTCAATGACGTGTCGTTCGTGAACGAGCCGGTTCAAAGAGCCCGCTCCTTTAAGTGAAGCTGGGAGCTGACTCCGGTACATAAGCTGTTGAGTAAGAGTAAAAAAAGAAGCAGCAATTTGGACGTTTTTATAGTTTTTATAGTTTTTCTGTCTGCTTTGTGTTGTAGAGCAGCTCTACAAGCAGGTTAGTGCATTCATTGGGCGGTTACAGAGTTACATGTGCCTGTAAATGCAATGAAAACAATTGGCTACAGCAATTTATTGAAATTAGAAAATGTAAGGATGTAATGAATATATACATGATATATGTGTACACATGCAAATCATCAAGTCAAATCTGGCTGAATTATAAAAAGTATAAGTGGTAACATGAAGAGCCGTTTAGGAATGAAAGATCCGACTCTTCTTGGTGAGCTGAGTCAAATGATCCGACTCCTAAAACGAACTTCACTTTATTTCATCACTGATGTTACCTGAACCCGATGTACTCGTGGTGCTGACAGAGCTCGTGTCAACAATGATTAGCAACAAACGCTTGGATTTCGGGTTTACCTGCCTTCTTCTGGCTGCAGGTGAGTGTTGTCTCGTTTTCACGTTAACGTGTCCCGTTATGACCGGTAACATAAATCTGCTGTGTCACGGCTGTTTCATTAACCTCAGCTGCTAACTGTGTAACACGTTATTCTGACGTCATAATGCCTGACATGATTATTACATTAAAAGTATTGATAATAATAATAATCTGACATAATTTAATTATTAGTTATTTTTGTGCTGTCGTCCAAAGTGAAAGTAAAACGCAGCCTCGCGGGATTCCCCGCAGATTCCGCAGAGTTTCCAGTCACAGTCAGAGACGTGAACTCAGCCAGGAAATTCCCATTACGACAGCTGCGCATGTTTTATGATCATTACGGGTATTTATAATAAGAAGATAAACTTTATTGATCCACGCTGGGAAAGTCAGCACGAGGTGTTATTATGATGTAATAACTGATTACAGCCATTCAAGAGATGAAAGGTCCCATCACATCATAGTTTATATTAACAAGGCAGGCGGTGACGTCAGCGTCTGAGCAGGTAAACAGACTCCTGTAGCTCTTTTACTCATCTCACCTCATTCAGCCTCTGGACTGAACCAGCAGACGTGTTCTTCAGTGCGTCTCAAACCGTCTGACACAAATCAAATCAAACTCTTTGTGTTGTACAGCTGCTGTGAGCGGGAACTCCCAGGTGATGGAGAGCGTCTCGCATTATTCCTGCTGCAACGCAGAGCTCCACTTCAACAGGACCTGTGAGGTCACGTTCAGCGCCAACGGAACGGTACAAATAACCCTGCAGCAGGCCCACGATGCAAAGCGTGACCCTCTGCTCGTACCTGATGTTTCTGTGCACGTTCGTCTTCATGCACGTGGACGAGGTGAAGAAAAGTCTCACTCTTCTCGTCTCGCCGATGTTCACAAGGTTATTTCTCGTCTCTTGCAGAACTTCGCCTTCTTCAAAGGTGACACGAGAAGCTGCACGTATCCCTGCAGGAAGCTCCAAGACGGAGTGATGAGGCTGGAGGAGTGTGCTCCCGTCGTGGGAGTCCTGGTGTGCACTGACGTAGGTCACCCACTCGTACTTGACTCCATTTAAAGAAACTCTTTGGGTCGGTCTAACCTCGTCTGTCTCTCATCTAACAGGAGATGAACGTGGTCGAGGAGGGGATCCAGTACCAGAGCCAACCGTGCCCCATGTCTCAGGCTCCAGGACATCAGGGTGGGTGAAACCGTTTTGATCTGATTTGACATTTTTGACATGAAAAGAAATTCTGTTCTACCGCGGTACAGTCCAACATAAAGAAAACGTTTGGAGCTAAAAGAGCCTCCGTCTTCTCCGTCATCACACGGAGCTTTAACAGATTCCTCCTGCAGGCAGAGCTCGATCTCGTCGGCACGCCGTGTCTGTTTTTGGTCTGCAGCCGCACAGAGGCACAGATAACAACAGCAGTAACATGTTGCTGTTCCACTAAGAATGTTTGCAAATGAATATGCTAACGAAGGATTTGAAATGATTTCATTTGATTATTTGACTGCATGACACGAAGCAGCTGGCCTGTGCTAACGTGCGGCGTATGTTCTCGTTGCTGCTGCTGCAGGATTCGTCCGTCTGCTGCTGATGACCTCGATGACCGGCGCGTTGATTGTGAAGAAGCTGGTCTGTTAACTCATCTACCTCAGAGTACCTGTCTCTGCTTCGTCTGCACCTTCACGTTGCACATAGCACGGTAGTTCTTTTAGATTCCCCTCTCCGCTTTGCAGACAGTGTTATCCAGGAATGATCCATTCATATAGTTCATACTTCATATCATTTCTCAGGGCGGTATTTACTTGAATGAAGTGGTCTTCAGTTTTTTGTATTAGCTTCCATGGTGCTGCTCAAAGTACTGTAGATACACTGTGAAGCTCAGCTCAACATTGCATCCATTGCATCCTACATGAATGCAGATGTTTGGAAAAGAACCACCAGAGCAGTAACAGTCAGATCAGAGCATGTGACTGTGTCCAAAAATCTCTCTGAGCTTTCGAAGCACCGTCACACGTGAACGTTACGGCCAACATGACGTGTGTGTGCCAAAGAAACATGCAGCTTTCCAAAGACAAGTCATGTGACTGAACAATGCTGGATCCAAATTAGTCAGACAAAGCTATGTTATGAACAAAGAAAAGCACTAGCTGTGTTCAGCCGTTACTCATCAGAATAACATTATTATCGCCAACGTATGAATGTAAAACAACTTTCACCGCAGCCGGTTCAGATCCAGCAGCTTCCTCGTTATTTAACACTCTGACTGTTTACAGCAAAAACACACGACAAGGGTTTTTATTGATCAGAAATGTTTTTTTAATAATGTGACAGAAGCTAATTTGATGTTTACAGGACAGTGAACTCGTTAAGATGAAGATTTTATCCTTGCACTTTGAAACACTTTGTTAAAAGCTTTAATTCATAGAATCCAAAAAATGAACTTCCACGATCGAAGGTCAGAGGACGTCAGAGCAGGAACGAGCGTCTGGTCGCGGTGTCGGACCGTCACACTCACTACAACCAAACTAAGCACAGACTCATAAAAAACACAGTATGATGGAGGAACTGTAGTTTGATGAATCTGGAGGGAGTACTCGCTCTGTTTCAGCCGACATGAACATGAAGGAAAATTATGTCCACAAATATTAAGATGCTGCAGTCATTTGAATAACTTTGTATTTCAGTTCATTACATTTCGCACTTTAACCCTCATCTTCCTCACACACCTTCCTCCTCCACTGCCTTTGTCCTGTTGAACAAATACTGACGTACAAACGAGTACTCGAGTACTCCTCCCACATTCCTTCCCTCGTTCTTCCAAGTTCTCATGACCTGAGCTGCTAAGTGAATGTTTTATGTATATATGTAGGAAAAAAACTGTTTATGCACTTTTAAAAGACAGAAAAGTATTTTCACAACACTCAAACATTCAAATCAAACTCTAGCTTTGTTCCTGATTAAACACTTTCCAGTATTAATTGATGTGACACTGATTGAGTCCAAGTCCAGGTCCGATTCACCAAGCGACATAAAAGTTTTATGCAATTATTAAATATATAATTAAGTCACCTTCAATGAGTTAATTTAGTTTTTAATTTCATATTTCAATATTGAAGCATAGGTCGGGCATTTAATTTAAAGATGTAAGCTCTGATGATGATGATGATGATGATGATGCTCTTTCCCGCCTCACGGCTGCCTCTGACCTTGTAATCATTCCAACAGTTACTGCCTCACTATATTTATTTTCTTCTTAATAACGGAGTTCTCAGTCAGTTCTGTAATAATGTGATAATAATAATAATAATGTGATGTGTGTCATTTCATACTGGAAGTCTGGAACTTTTGAGCTTTTCTATTTTCTTGATGCTTTTTTTTCAGAATAAAAGAATTTTTGAGCATTTTCTGTCTCATAGTTTATTAAAATGACCTCGCCCAGCATTTATTCAGCACTGAGGTTAAGAGGCCACGCTGCGGCGGCTGCGTCCCACCCAAGAATTGAATGTAATGCAAACTTTCCAGAAACAGAGAAGGTGTGTGGTCATAACCGGGAATAGCAGCAGACACAGGATACACCTTCGCCCAATAGAATTCAAGCATAAAGACAGGATATATCAATTACAGTTACAATTGTTAACGAGTGTGCTAAGCACATAAACAGAAAACTGCTTTGCTAGTTCAGTCTTGACGTGAAGATATCTGCAGAAAAAGATTCTTCTATGGACACATTTGGCTCCTCTGTGGACTTCACATTTATTTTGAATCAGCGACTCACCTGCACAGCTGATGGATGATGATCCAAACATTTCAGGAACTCCACAGCGTTTAAAGTCCAAAAGTCAAAATGTGTTGAACAACAACATGTTTTTATCTTCAGTCCACCTTTAGTCTGCGAAAACATTTTCTCTGAGCTCACTGAACTGTTTGAACACTAACGAGGTACACACCTGTGTTAACGAGGTGCTCACCTGTGTTAACGAGGCAGTCTAACAGCTCCATAACACTGAATATTCATTAAAGAAGCTGAAGTTGTAAATTCAGATGAATTACTCTATTAAAGTACTTGCAGTGGACAACGTGGAGATGGCAGAGTGATATTTCTAGTGATGAGTCAGGTGAGCTGTCATGCTGATTTGAGCACATTCTAAATAAACGTCGAGTTGACCAATCAGATCGCTCGGCCGGACCTACGTGTTGTATAATTAGAGATGTCTGGTGTTTTCAACTTTGAAAGAAACTTTATGTAAGACGGTTCATTGGATGGAGTTTATTAGAAATGAGTTACTTGACTTTTCAATAGTTTACAGTTCTAATGAATCTGAAGTCGCCTTTCAAACACAAACAATCAGATTACTGCTTTGAGTCGGTGTTCAGTTTTAGTGAATATTATTTTTCAGCAAGTAAAACCTCTTAAACATTTAAACATGATGTAACTGACAAACTGAAGACTCGGATTTAAAAAACACAAACAGACAGTTTATCTGAAACAAACTTCAGAACACAGTACAAGTATTTGAGATACTTTACAAAATATTTACATGCAGCTTTTAAATTTTTTTTATTTCTGTTTATTTAACCGGAGACAACAAAATCTAAACTGAAGGAATTCAGTGATTCAGTGGGGAATCATTAGTGTTTTTTAATCAAATTACAACATGTCAGGCTCAATTCCTGAACTGTAACAGTGTTTGGATCTTTACAAAGTACAAAACCTCTAAAGTTCCTTGTCCGGCTCAGATGGAAAAGTCTTTCTGGTTTCATTCCTTCAGTTTCCCCATTTCTTATCAAACCCGCCCACCAGCGGAGCACCCCACGGTACTATACTCGGTCCATTGACATTTCGCAGCTTTTAAAAAAACTATTGTTGTAAATCTCATTTTTTGTCCCATTTAAACGCAGCTGGAATTCAGTGAGATGAACCTTGAAGTTGTCCCCAGGTGGATCTCAGGCGCTCTATAATCTCAGCGGTCCTTGTCGCTCAGAGGTTCAGATTTTGGAACTGACGGGTCCTTTCACCAGACCTTGCTCTTTGCGCATCACGGGTGCATGAATGCTGCAGTCCCGCGCCTCACAGAATCCCGGAACGCCCGCGATCCCGACCATGCCGGGCTGACCAACTGCACCGGGGAAGCCACGGGGACCTCGGGGACCCTCCATGCCGTCTTTGGGTTCTGCTGGGTTACCTGTCAAACCTGCAACACAGGAGATCGTGAAATGTACCTAAAAACAGAGATGTGATCTATAATACGTAATATAAATGAACCGTATGAAATTCAGAAAAGTCATGACCTCAAAGGTTCTGCATAAAATCTTTAAAATTTTAAGGGAAACAACAGCTTCGTTACATTGAACCTCCAGTTTCTGTTCCCAGCCAGGAAAAGAAAACAGAGACATAAAGAGACAAAGTAGAATCAAATAAAAACAAATCCTGTGGTCATATTTGACATTTCCACTTCCTTGTTCACATTTCGAAGGAACCAGCAGTTCATGAATCATCATGATACGGTTCTGGTCTGCAACAACCTGGACTGATACTAAGTTACATGATGACTTTGAAGATGAGGAGTGTTATACCTCTGGCGCCTTGTGGTCCATCGAGTCCAGGTAGGCCTTTACCTGGAACACCTGCGAGGCCTTTAGATCCCTTCGGACCTGTTAAGAAAAGACAAAAGACTTCAAAATGTTTGTCTGGGGCAGACTGTAGATCCGTGAAGTCTGTGGATGGATGGCTGTGAACCTTCATGGAAAGCTTCTGAGAAAACAGTCAAAACAATATCTCAGATTCAAACAGGAGATCCACAATCGATCAGCCATGAGATGTTTGTCCAGAACCTCCTGCAGATGCTCGATTGGACTGAAATCTGGGGAATTTGGAGGCCAAGCCAACACCTTGAACTCGTCGTGTTCCTCAAATCATTCTGGAAGCATGTTTGCTTTGAATGATGCTCAGCTACGTGGTACGTGTTGAAGTAACATCCACACGAATGGAAGGACCCAAGGTTCCCCAGCAGAGCATTGCTCAAAGCATCACAGTGCGTCCATCGGATGTGTTCTCCAGGTATATGATGCACATGCACCTGACCATCCGTGTAAAAGAAAGTGTGATTCATCCGATCAGGCCACTTTCTTCCATTGCTCCGTACATGCTGCCCATTGTTGGAGGTTCTTACCTTTGCTACCCAGCGCTCCTTCCTGTCCCTCCAGTCCTCTGTCACCTTGAGCACCTCTGGCTCCTTTGGCTCCTGGTTTTCCTGCTTTGCCCTGATGGGTGGAGGCAGAGGTGGTGTTTTTAATTAGTTCTATCACAGAGCAACTTATTTTACGGTCAATGTTTTTGTAAAGTCTCTACTGTTGTAGCTCTGACGTACGAGCAGGACAGACTTACAGGTTTTCCCGGAGAGCCCAGCGGCCCTCGCGCTCCTGGGGGCCCGATGAGTGTGCGATTATTGATGGGGCAGCCCTGGGAGCACTTGCCCCGGATGGAGGAGGCGTACTGGGAGATCTGAGCTGTGACCACACTTTTGCAGAGCTGCAGGACCTGCTCATCAGTCAGACCAGGACCCTGCAGGACAGAGAGCAGCTCGGGTTATCTTCAATGAATGGTTCCATCCTCCGCTGAGTCTTAAGATCAGGTTTAACCTAATCTCACTTCTCGAGACTGACTGATACTCACAGAGGGACCCGGGGCTCCTTTGATTCCCGCTCGGCCTTTAATACCCAGGTCACCGATCACACCGCGCTCTCCTCTGGTACCGGGGACGCCTGGAGGTCCCACAGGACCAGGACTGCCGTTACGTCCCACTGCACCTTTTGGTCCACGCTGTCAGAAAGAAGACATGTGAGGAAGGATAAAGAAGACTGTCTGTCTCCTGTCTCCTTTACACATGACACAAATCAAGTGTTTCCTATTTGTTTCTACTGAATATAACAGAACATAGAACTACCTGGCTGCTCAGCACAGTGAGTCTGTGGGATGTTTATTATCTCTAAACTATAAGGAAGTAAAGATGTTCGATGCCTGCAACTCGTGTTATGTATCCTGTATTACAGATCAGATGTAGGCTGTTCTCCCATGTGTGTCAATTTCTATGACATCAGGGTAAAAACAATAAAAGTACGTAGTAACCACCTGTCCTTTGTCTCCACGGTCACCTGCGCTTCCCTGAAAGGGAAGAAGAAGAAGGAACAGGTAAGTAAGTCCCAGCATGGGGTGGAAAGAGGAAGTGAGATGGAGAGTGCGGAGGTGTTTCATCATCAGACTGTAAACAGGTAAAATTACCTTTTGTCCTTTGGCACCTTTAATGCCTTTCTTCCCTGCAGCACCCTGGGAAAAGAAAAAAACCCAAGGTGATGAAAGAGGAAGTGAGTTATAGTCAGACAATAACAACACCTGACCGTATCGTATTCAACACAGGTGGACTGATAGTAAACAAGCTGGTGAAACAGGTAAAGTGAGGCCTAAAGGGGAAGTCAGCAGAGGGAAACTCCCGACATGAATCTGAGCTGCTTCAGGCTGGTTTGTCAGACTCAACTGTAAGTTTCACTGTACTACGT
Organism: Nibea albiflora; assembly: GCA_014281875.1. Classification (NCBI taxonomy): domain Eukaryota; kingdom Metazoa; phylum Chordata; class Actinopteri; family Sciaenidae; genus Nibea; species Nibea albiflora. Next base: position 205,550 of record JABGLX010000510.1, on the reverse strand, counting down.
TACAAAGACAATAAAGTTTCAATTCTCTTAAATACTTCTATTTTAAATCCGGTTACGTGGAACTATGGTTTTCTCGGGGGAGCCCCTCAGTGTTTATTACACAGCCTTGAAGTACTGCAGTCAAAGTAGTAATACTGCAGTTTAGAAATACTCTGTTACAGGTTAAAAAAAAATAAAAGTACAAAAGTATTCCCATAAAAACATTTTAGTGCTCAATGGGGTGAAAGCAAATGGAAACTGGAAACTTTCCATGTGAACTAACAGGAATAAACCGGGAATTTACTAAATTGAAGGTTGATCTTGACTAAAACAACCAGATTTCATGTACTTTCAGGTACTCTTGAATATCTGCTGTTCTTCAGTCACATGTACACACCTTACTGCTCACTGCAGGGCTGCTGAGGCCACGCCCCCTACCTGCACAGGTGATTTCTGTACCTGGACCACACTTTAGAGCCCAGAGCGCACAGAGACTGTTGAAGACTCACATGTGGACTACATAATATTATTATATAATATATTTTAGTTTACAGTTTATTTATGTTTGGATCTGATAGTTTAAATTACCCCAAATTTCCAGAATTCCTGTGAAGTTACTAATGTGGAATATTTCCAGAATTCTCCATCTGAACTTTCCAATGAAAGTTTCCACAAATTTACCCTTTGCAACCTTAGTGCTCATTCAGTGGCTGTAATACACGCCATGCGTTACACTGTGTGTGATATTTATTGGGTTATAAATACATTTATCTGATTCTGGTGTTGCTGTCATCGACGCTCACCTTTTCACCATCAGTTCCTGTTTCACCTTTGGCGCCCTGGAGGAAACAAATAAACAGTCCAATCAGTCGTCACGGTAACTAAAGCGCACGTCGTAAATATACAGCAATGATGAGAATCAGTTCAGGGCTCCTCGTCTCAGGGTCCTTCTCTTCATTCACTCTCTAGGTCACCTAGTTTATTACCAACTTAACACTGTTTGTACCTGACAAATCCAACTCTCTCTGGTGAGGTCTGATATTTAATAAAAGACAGATATCGTCTGTATATTAGTTAATAACTGATATATTATTATATATATATATATATGATAATATGTGGTGTGGACCCACAGTCTGGCCCTGCAGGCCCTTTGGTCCTGGTTTCCCTGGTACTCCGGCATCTCCTTGCTCTCCTTGAGCTCCCTGTTAGACAAACAGACAGAAAAATACTCAGTCAGTCAGCGTGCTTGTAAAGACCGCCGTGAGAACACAAGAAAAAATACAACAAAGAAAAGTTTAAGAAGAGGAAGTGAAAGAACTCTGTTAAAACCCGTCACTGGGTATTTCACCTTCGATCACTAACGGTCAGATTTTGAGGAACAGCTTTGTTTTCAGCACCAAAGCTGTAAAACTGGTGTGATGAGACACTGACAAGATGATGTGGAGAAGTAGATCTCAGTCATCTATCTGTTCACTGTATGAATCCTGCTGTTTCAGAGCCGCAGGTTGGTTTTTGTTGGTTTCAGTGGTTAGAAATCTCCCTTTGTCAAGTACCTCAAGGTTCCATCCAGTCTTATTTTCTTAAGAACACCAACGTACGACACAGACGGTTTGGTTTGTGTCACTGATTGCGGACGGGCGCCAGCTGTGAGCAGCCCTTCAATAAACCGAAGGCACGTCTCAATCTCTCAGATTTGATTTATAATAAATGTTTACAGAAGTTACAGTCTGAAATCCAGATGTGACGTCACGTGACGTCTGTGTGTTGACTTCTGAATCAGGGACAATCATCTTATTGTTCTTCCTTTTAATGTCAGCTGACCACAGCAGGGTGAAAAACAAGCAGCCGCTTCGTGAGAACTGAACTCTGGGAAATGTGCAGATGGTTTTTATGACACGATGTGATACTTTCAACTTTAGTTTTACAACCAGAACAGACTTCTTCAGAAATGAATATTATCATTTTTATAATTATATTTTCACTTCTGGCCGTATGATTACTGTTGAGGCACGGTGTCGTCTGCACGGCCGCTGAACTGAGTCACAGCTTTGCATGTTGTACAATCACTCCTCCACTCACCTCCATCCTTTTACTTTTCACTGTGTCTCTTTCTTGTTAAGTGTTTGCATGTCAGGTTTTGTCTTCCACAGTAAGTAAGTTTAGTCAGAACTGGTTTCACTATGTAGGAAAGTACTGAGGCGTATTTACAGTACAGTCTGCGGTCTCAGGAGCCGTTATACTTGGATCGAATCATCAGAAGTCTTTTTTAATTTAGGGACTAAATACAACACTTCATTTCTTATGTAATCACAGCAAAGCAGAAAGAATCGCTTCATGTTTATTTTTACTTCCCTTTTTCAGCCAAATGTCAGGACTTCCCTGAGTTCTCGGACAGTTTGTGGAGGTTGAGCTGACCTTCAGTTTGTAACACAGGCTCTCTGTTAAAATGTCACCAGGCTGAGATTAAACAGAGCTCTGACTCCGGCCTGTTTGAGTCTGTGTACAGTTAACAGGCGTGTTGGGTGAGTTACTCGTGTAAACGACACATTATGATCAGATCAGTCAGACCACTCGATGAGGACGTTACTCCAACATGTTCTGGTCCACATCGCACCGACTCAGCCGACTTTCTGTAAGGACACAAAAAAGTCTGATCCCCGTTTGGTTTGCTGAGACGAGCAGCAGGCGTCAGCAGGCTGCTCAGTCTCATTCAGGACGTCCCGGTGGACTCAAACCTGTGTCATTAAAGTTACAGAGAGGTGGTGTGTATTTGATTTGCAGCTCACTCACCACGGCGCCGACTCTGCCTCGAGGTCCTCTCACTCCGCGATCCCCCTTAATGCCCTGCAGGAGGACGACAGACGATCAGCGCTTTGACACAGATACAGACCAAGTACTGCTAAAAGACACGACACGACAGGCGAGCACACACACACACACACACACACACACACACACACACACACACACACACGAGATGTGTGTGTGTGTGTGTGTGTGTGTGTGTGTGTGTGTGCTTGACACTTTATAACAAGTTTGAACTGACACACAGCTGACGCACGTTTATCCAGCCGGTCTTTGTCATTCATCAGGTGTTTATGTCCCTTTAATATAATGATGTAGTACCGCTGATAATAAAGTATAATAGTGAGGTGGGCGAGGTCTTGTTCATTCCTCTTTAACACTGGATGAGTCACGTGACATTTTTCTGTTTGAATCATCAATAAAAATCCATTAAAGTGAAATGGTGGATGGATGGAATGATGGAGGAACAGCCAATCAGAGAGCTGGAAATGATTACACACACACACACACACACACACACACACAGCTTTTGAACCTGATGACTATAACAACTTCTACCATTGGCAAACTGCTGCAGCAGACAGAATTCATGAAGTGCAACATGGGAACTAAAAATAATGACGTGAAAGTGAAACCTGGATGTAAACTGCTCCAGCTGATCAGACTTTCCAGAATGACGCACACGTTAAATATAACCATGAAGAAACTCCTGCTGTGATTACTCTGCTTACATCTGTGCTGAGCCTTTACCTTAGTGCCAAACACTCCAGGCTCTCCCATCACACCTGGGACTCCGATTGGACCCTGAGGACACAGACATGTGTTTTAATGTAACAGTAAAGGTGACGGACAGCTTGCAAAGATTTCTCCAGTGAACTCACATCTTCTCCAGGATCGCCGTCGCTGCCCGGCAGGCCGCTGAAACCTTTAGTGCCCTGAGAGAGAGAAGAAAGAGTCTCTGTAACATCAGTCAGAGATCTGAACCTCATCAGAGATCTGAACCTCATCAGAGATCTGAACCTCATCAGAGATCTGAACCTCATCAGTCAGAGATCTGAACCTCATCAGTCAGAGATCTGAACCTCATCAGAGATCTGAACCTCATCAGAGATCTGAACCTCATCAGAGATCTGAACCTCACCAGTCAGAGATCTGAACCTCATCAGTCAGAGATCTGAACCTCATCAGAGATCTGAACCTCATCAGTCAGAGATCTGAACCTCATCAGAGATCTGAACCTCATCAGAGATCTGAACCTCATCAGTCAGAGATCTGAACCTCATCAGTCAGAGATCTGAACCTCATCAGTCAGAGATCTGAACCTCATCAGTCAGAGATCTGAACCTCATCAGTCAGAGATCTGAACCTCATCAGAGATCTGAACCTCATCAGAGATCTGAACCTCATCAGTCAGAGATCTGAACCTCATCAGAGATCTGAACCTCATCAATCAGAGATCTGAACCTCATCAGAGATCTGAACCTCATCAATCAGAGATCTGAACCTCATCAGAGATCTGAACCTCATCAGTCAGGTTGATTCATGATGAAGGTTTTGCTTTTGCTTACCTTGGTGTTTATTACCTTAATGTGCGTGTCTCACCTTCATGCTTCTTTGTGAGTCACACACATGAATAAACAGTGTTTGTGGTTCATGGTTCTACTTTCACTTTTTCATTTACTGCACACAGTTTACTCATCACACCTAAATGAAGCACTGACTGTGTAAAGAGAAAGTGAAACCTCATAGTATTTTTATTAGTTAAGTGAAAGTTTCAGGGGAAGAAAAGAGTCCAAAATTTTCCATTTATCACTGCTGGGAAAGTTTCAAACCAGAAAGATACTGAACGATTAAAAACAAAGATCAGATGATGGAGAGTCACTTCATCATCTGACACCATGAACATGTTTGGTTGAGATAAAATAAGTGGAGTGTGTAACACTACATCTTATATTCCACAGTCTGAACCCTCTGAATGACAGAGAAACGATCCTCCCCATCAGCTCAGCGTGAATCCTACAAATACAATAAACATCCAGATGCCAGACTTTCCCAGCAGCACATTTACTGATTTCAGGTCCCTCTGGAACTGAAATTCAACAGATGAGCTGGTACACCTCATCAGATCACATTAGCAAAGGTCAAACCTGTGACCTTTAGGTTACTCACATGGTCAGTGCTGTCATAACACACATTTTAACCCATGACCTGTGATCAGACTTCTCCAGAGCAGCTGAGGGACGTTCATGAAGGTCAGTGGTGACTGAACTGTAGCTTTTAAATTTTAAATAGACTTTCTGGTGTCAGGAGGACGGATCCATCGGTGTGATTCCTCCGTTTGGGTTTGCATGTTAAAAGAATGTGACCCGGCGTGTTCGAGATATGACTTACTGTACATGACTGTATTTCCTGTCTAGAAACGAGGGTCGTCATCATGAAACTAAAAGGATCTTTATCGCACACACTCATATCCTCCACTCACACACTCACACAGTGAGGTATGTAACCTCACTGTTCCTCATCAGGGACCTACGCCCACACTTCACCTCTTTGGACAGTGAGAGGAAGCTCGAGCACCCAGAGAGAACCAAAACCCACCCAGACACGAGAAGAACCTTCCTAACCACTCACAAATGAACTGTGTTTGTACCTTTGGTCCACTCGGCCCGATGGATCCCGGCTGTCCAGGATAACCCTGAGGACGAACAAAGACATCACATCTGTCAGGGTAAAGCTGCTCGTTACAGTCACGTGGGCTCAATCTGACTCGGTCGAGTTTGAGTGATGTCATTTGTTGCTACGTAGACGGATCGAAACCTGCTGGAGGAATAACAAACCGCAGACAGAAATAGCGCTCATGCATGTAACAGAAACACAGTGAAGGAAAAACCAGTGAAGCCACGGCAACAATTAAAGTGCGAGGACTCCTTAATGAAGCGTAACTCTTGCAGAGAGGCTTCGTGTGTTCAGCTGATCAACCTCAAAGATCTGTTGTTTTTTCTCAGGGTTCAGCGAGTTACTTGTAGAAGTTACCGGACACTTCTCAGATCACGATGTAAACACGACAGAAACTGCAGCTCATCCTGAGCAGAGATGTGATGCTGAGGATCTTACGGTGTATCCTCTGTTGCCGACGTCACCTGGGAACCCGGGCGCTCCGGTCTGACCCTGCAGGAAGAGACGGGACAGTTAAAGAGATGTTGAATTGAAGCGCTGACACCTAGTGGTGATCAGAAGGAAGTGTGGTGTTTGTTAGCAGATGATCAGGTCAGTATGTTCGGTGTGTCGATACCTTCTGGCCTTCCCGTCCCTGAGAGCCGTCTTTGCCTTCGCTACCACGAGAGCCCTGAACAGGAAACACAGCAGAAAAACTTTTTGCACAATGTGCGTTGAAAATAATAACAGCATTAACATTAATAACATTAATAACAGCATTAACATTAATAACATTAATAACATTAATAACAGCATTAACATTAATAACATTAATAACAGCATTAACATTAATAACAGTGATAGTCATAAATTCTTACGTGCTTTGTATTGGAATGAGATTAAAGTGAGTTAAAACAGATGAAATCAGTGTAACTCATTAAATTCAGGTTGTTGAGTTCAGCTGTTGAATTATTCTGAGGTGACTGCAGCTTACCTTAGTACCTGTACCTCCTTTTGGTCCTCGAGATCCAGGGTCACCACGGGGGCCCTGAAATGATGAGGAAAAAAATGCTGACTTTACAGTTCATGAATAAACTGATGAGGACAATAAAAGATACAAACTTTAGTTTGTTCAGGGCTTTATATTAAATCTCATATCTATGAGATTTAATATAAAGCCCTGAACTTCTCCAGCAGCTGCTGTTAGCGCGTCACTGACGCTCCACCTGCTCAGGTGAAGGCCGTGACGACGTCTGGCAGGCTGGGTGATTTCCAGCCGTGTGAGGGAACAAATACTGGATCAACCCACGATGAAGAAGATCACCTGGATCTTCACACAGATCAGCAGGTGCTTCCCTGACAGTCTCTTCACCTGCTGACGTGGCTGCAATCATTTTTTCGTGTTTTGTTTTTTCGACAGAATCGATCACGGTTCAAATAAAACGGTTACGACCGCGGCCGCTCTCGGCTTCTGTCACCAAACCTCAAATCTGTAAAATATCAACACAACATTAAGTCCTAAAACTCGATTCTGAGTGACTCATTTTGTGTCTGTCCTCAGTCTAGTTTATAATTATTTCCTTTTAATTTACAGATTCTGTTTTAATCCAGAGTCTCAGTTTGAATGTTGCTGCTGCGTTTCAGAGCTCATCGTCATGGAACAGATATTTTTCATGTAAATCAATTAATGTTGTTAATGTTCGCTCTGTTTCGATGTTTCCTTACAGTCTCACCAGGACCTCCGACTCCTCCGTGGGGCCCCTCCATCCCGCCGTCGCCCTGCCGACGGGAAGAGACGTGACAGTTTAATAAAAGACGACGTCTGCTGCAGCTGTTCATGAAAGAGCTATTAGCTATTACCCGATCCATGAATGAGATGTCAGCTATTAAATGAATCATTTCTGTGTGTTTACCTTCAGACCCAGAAGTCCGGACTCGCCTGGGTCTCCTGGAAGTCCAGGTTCTCCCTGATGACGACAAAAGATTCAGATAATTAACGATGTAACTGTTTTATTCATCTTCTTGATGGATTTGCTTTCAGTGAACTCACCAAGGCGCCGGAGAAACCGGAGCCTCCGTCATCTCCTTCAGGTCCGACGTCGCCCTGCGAGACGAGAGGTCAAAGGTCAGTGAGACGACGCAGAGACGCAGCAGGCGACACGCTTGTTGTCAGTTTCAGGCTGTTTCACTGTCACTGCAGGTTTATCTAAAGTCACCGTGTGCTGGTCCACCTACCACTGGTCCGGTGTCTCCTCCTCGTCCTCGAACACCTTTAGTTCCTTTATAACCCTAAAAGAAAGAAATCAAAGAAGAAGGTGAAGTTTGAACATCAGCTTCAGGTTTCATCAGCGTGCTGTGAAGTTTCACCTCTCTGCCTTGAGATCCTGGAGCACCAGCTTTACCCTGGAGACCTCTGGAGCCCTGACAGGAAACAGACAGACCGTCAGCAGGTGTTTGTGTGAATGAAGTCACTGTGCTGTAATGAAACGAGTCGGTACTTTTGGTCCCGCAAAGCCGGCGAATCCGGGCTCTCCGGGTTCACAGTCGCACTCCGTCGGACCCTCCTCCCCGAGTCCTGCGTCGCCGCCCGACTCCTCCGAGGAGTCCGTGTCCGGTCCTGCTGGACGATACGGCACCTGCAGCACATGGAGAGGAGTCACCTCTACTCTCACCTGAAGGTCATGTGCTTCGATCAAAAGCTCCTGAACAGCAGCTAAATGGACCTCCGGCCCGGTACCTTCATGATCTGTTTGTCCTCCTTGGCGTAGTGGGACTCGGCCGTGGTGGTGTAGGAGAAGGCGTCCTCAGTGATCATGGTGACCCGGGTGGGGGCGGGGCCGTAGGGGTCGTAGTCCTCCTCAGGCCTCTGGTCCTCGTCGTAGCTGTGAGTCGGCTCGGGCGGATACTCTGATGGCAGACGACATGTTTAATAACTCACCGGTCTGCTGTCATGTGACAGAACAAACACGGCGCTCACCTGGCTGAGGGGTGGCCAAGCTGTCGTAGTGGTCGACCATGGAGCCTTCATAGGTGTGATCCTCACCTGGATGGTAAACACACACGTCAGACCTGATCCTGCAGATCGAGCAGCACACTGAACTCCTTCAGAAACCCGCGGGTCTATGATCTGTGAGAAAGGTGCGGCAGCTCTGACCTGAGTGGTATCCAGAATATTCATCTTGACACAGAGAAGAGACGACACACAGCGCGAACACCAGCAGCCCAGAGAGGAGAGGCGCCTGCAGGGGAGCCAACAAAACATCGACCAGTTAATCTGCATGAAGACCACGAGACCTGAAGACCAGCACAAGACCTGAAGACCTGAAGACCTGAAGACCAGCACAAGACCCGAAGACCACCACGAGACCTGAAGACCTGAAGACGGTCCAAGTATCTCAACACAACAAGATGAAACGTCTGTAGGTGGCTCATCAGGTTCAGATCCTGGACAAGGCCTTACTGGTCTGTGACTATGCAACCATAACTGTTTCAGTGAGTCAGTCTCCATAAGTCCCCATGTTAGACAGCAGAAATAAACATGTTTACAGCCTGGTACAAAAAACAGTTTTGGTCTCTGTAGCTAATTTCCCCGTTCATGACAACTGTACTGAGGGTGAATTTATATACAACTCACCTGTTCACATTATATTAAGGCTTAAAGTTATGCAGGATTCAGAGCGTGGGCGCTTTGATTGACAGGTGGGTGTCATTCAGCCCGCCCACGCTCCACCTCTTTCTAGATTAGCCAAGAGCTGGACTGTGATGACGGCGATGACCAGAGCGACCGCGCTGAGCTTCAACGGCTCGTCAAAACCTCACAGGACAGTCTCAGAGACTACGTCCAGGTTTTTGACAGTCTCAGAGACTACGTCCAGGTTTTAGAAGTCTGTGGTGGCAACAACAAACCACTAGGTCTAGGGGTGATTCTTGCTTTGGGTGTGAGAGGTCCTGGGTTCAAATCCCGGACGAGCCCTTACTGAAATCAGTGTGCAGAAACAATCAGATGTCATGAAGCAGTCCTCTGAAGTCAGAGTTGAAGGAGGACACTCGTCTTTTAAAGCCTCCTGCCGTCGTCCTGCCTCTGTTGGTGTTTGTGTGAGAATGAAACAGACTGAGAGGTTTCTTTGTCAGGATGAAAACCGCTGACTTCTTCTCAGACTCTTCTCACATTCCTTAAGCTTCACCGTGAGCCTGAACGCCGACCGGGAACCTTTAAAGAACCCTGGAGAAGCTTCGATAAACTGAACTACAGAAAACGGCTGAAAAACGTCGGATCAACTTAAACAATCAAAGTTCAGAGTATGAAGGCAGAGCACGGCCGATCACTGAACCGAGACTTCTAATTAAACATCTTTAAATTAGAAGCTGTTTTATCCTTAAAAACTCATCAATCATGTCAGAGTTTGGCTGAACGTTTCTCTGCAGGACCTCTGGGGCCGCGAGGTGGAGGAGGAGAGTCTTTGACGTGTTCTCGTTGAGCTTGTTTAGTCCAGGCGTTCCCAAACTTTTCAGCCCGCGACCCCCAAAAACAACGGCACCAATGATTTGTGACCCCGACTATCCCCACGTCACATGATTTGTCCGTGTTACACGATGCTAACGGATCACATCAGGGAGAATCCAAAGACTAAAGGGCTAAAACATGAAATCTCTGAAAGTTTTAAACCTTATTTCTGAAAATCATCTCGTGACCCTGCAGGGGGTCCCGACCCGCACTTTGGAAACTCAAATAAGAAGAATCAATTCGACAACTTGATACGTTTTTCAAGAGACAGAAAAATGTCCAAACAAAAAGGTTGAAAAAAACCTGAAACTGTCAAATCAAAGTGAGTAAAAAATGTTAGAGCTGCAGGCAGCACAAAGATGAATCTCATAAAAGAGCAGAGCTGGTTTCAGCTCAGCTCGCTGTCAGGCGTGTTAGAATACAGAATAAACAAAGACAATGTGTCGACTTGTTAAAGAGGAAACAAAGACATTGTATGTTCAAAGTTTGGACTATATATTAAAGATATTTTGACAGCCGGTGCTGGATCACTTTTCCATCAAAGTCCACCCACTGTTTCTTCAATTAAAGTCACCTGATCAAATAATTTTTGCACAACTTCTGTTGATCCAAACTTCCATCCTCGGATCCGTCACAGGACCAACAGACCTGCAGGCCAAACGCAGACTCATCCTCCATCCGTTCTTACCTTGTTTGTGGAGGCTCCCATGGTGCTGCAGAGTCCCCCTTTCAGACCAGACCAGATCCTGCACCGGACGCTTTCAGGACACAGCCGAGGACAAAACAACCACCTGATTTTTTAGCTTTCCCTGAGCAGTTCTCCTCACAGCATTCTCACCCTGATGGCTTCCCCTGTGCTCTCTCGCTCTCTCTCTCCGTCTTGTCTCGTCTCTCCAGGATCCCTCAGGTTCCCAGGCACTGACGGGATCCTGTTTTTTTTTTTTTTTTCTTTCTCTCTCTTATTCTTCTCGTCCTCTATGTCGGCGTCTCAACAGGGTGAGAAATACCTGAACCAGGATGCAGCATGAGCAGAGAGAGACACCAGGACAGAGAGAGAGATGCAGAAATTCACGTCAGCAAAGTCGAAACTTTCAAACTCTGAAAAAGTGACAACAAACATTTTAATATCTGACAGTTTGTAATCATCTGCATCGAGATTTAAATGCATGGAGCTGCCAGAAAGCAGCAGGTTACTTATGAGCTTTATTAAACTAACCAAACATGCAAGGTGCTGTAAAACTTTCTTTATCTTTGGCGTGTCACAGAAAGGTTAAACGCTCCTCCGCTCCAGAGGAACAGCTTCTCCACCCGAGTCGACCCAACTCAAGCAGAGGAAAGAGAAGGTTCTGGAGTGACCATCACATCTCCTCAGTTTCTTCACTGAGTAGATCTCAAACGTGCAATTCATACAAGACAACCCAACAAACTGACACGACCTGGAAGCTCTCTGCCAAGAAGAACGGCAGAAAAGACGGACCCGTGTATTCATGTCACCTCAGGTTCATTAACCGGATCTCTGTGTTCAAATGAGGAACTTTGGATGGTTCTTTGGACGTGACGAGCTGCAGCTTTTAACGATCTGTGACGGTTCTCCGTTTGTCTTCTGATGTTTTTAACCAATTAATCATCAAAGTAACTAATCAGCAGGTGAGCTTCAGTTTATTTCGCTGACCCTCCACAGGCTGCACAAACCTCGTGTCAACATGAAGCCTGCAACAAGAGTGACCTTTGACCCCGCGGTGCCAGCTGTGACACTCCTGTCCAACATTCCACAACCACTCCCGGCCAATCAGAGAGAGAGGTGGGTGGAGCCTGTTTAGGATGGGTAGACTGTAAACTACACTGTAAAACTAAAACAGCAACGAATGATTGTTTTTCTCGATTCATCGATTTCGTCGTTTGCTCTGTGAAATGTTGATCAGCGTCTCCTAAAGTCCGACCCGACCTCCTGACAGCACAAAAACAGTTTTCTGTCACGCAGCACGAAAGAATCCAGAAAATTTCACATTTCTGAAGCTGGAATCAGAAAATTTGAATGTTTGAAGCAGAAAAACCTCAAAATGTTTTTTTTTTGTTTGCGAAACTTTATTTGACATTTATGAAGTTAAAATGAGACACGACATGTTTGACCTGTTAGAGGCTGCCGTGACCTTTGACCTCATCTGATCTGCCTTCTGAACTATGACTTCTCCTTCTCGTCTCTCTTCTTCTTTTTCTTCTTCTTCCGGTCGTGGTGGTGGTCGTCAGGCGAGCGGGAGTCCCTGCAGAGGATCCAGAAGGCAAACGGTTGTTCAGACTTTTTCTGTGGCTGTTTGTATGAAGACAAAGTATCAGGTGAACCCGTCCGTCTCACCTGTCCTTCTTCTTCCTCTTCTTCTTGCTCTCTCTGTCTTGACTTCGTTCCCGGCTGCGATGCCGTCTGCTGTGCGAGTGATGAGACTCGGACGACGCCGACCGCCTTTCATCCGGCCGACGCCTGACAGACGGACAGACAGACAGACAGACAGGTGGACAGACAGACAGACAGACAGACAGACAGTCAGACGGATGGACAGACAGACGGACAGACAGTCAGACGGATGGACAGACAGACGGACAGACAGTCAGACGGATGGACAGACAGACAGACAGACAGGTGGACAGACGGACACTTCCTTAAAACTGACAACATCACAGCAGACTGATCATCAGGAGGTCAAAGGTCACAGTGTTTGTGGTACCTGTGGGAGGAGAGTTCAGACCTCGTCGTGGCCGCTGCCACCTCCTCCTCTTCCTCCTTCCACTGTCTGGTGAGCTCAGCTGAGTGGACGTTGATCACCTCTCTGATCACCTGCAGGATGAGCACAGGTGATCAGTCTGATAAGGATTGTGGGTAAGAAAGCTGCTAACGTCGTCGCGGCGCTCGCTCGTACCTCGGTGTAAGACTTCTTGGTGATGTGAACGTTCTTGGCTCGGTAGGATTGACGCCGCCTCTTGTAGTCTCTCATCTCAGCCATCAGCTCCAGGTGAGTCTTTGGTTCGTTCTGCTCTTCATCTACACACAAAAATAAATTAAATAAAAGCATCATTTCCTGCAAAGGATCGAAGAAGCAGCTGATGTGGCGGCTGTTCGGACTCTCACCCTTCTGGAGTTTGGACACCAAATCTACGTAAAGATCGTCGTTGCTGGACGCGGCATCCTTCTGTTGGCTGAGGACGCCGACCACGTGATCGTACAGAGCCAATCGGTCGGCCACGGTGAGGTCACACAGCGCTCGTTTGTGGGTCTGAGGCACGTCGACGGGCTGGCCGGAGTACTGACCTGACGGAGGACCGGAGGAGCATTTACACACAAAATCGACCCAGCACACACACACACACACACACACCAAAACACACACAGAACACGACAGATGAACTCTCTCAGCAGCTCCAGAAATAATGAACTGAACGAAGCAGCTCGTAGCTTCACACACAGCTGCGTTACTTCAGATCTTCACATAAAAAAGTTAGTTTGGGGAAGTGAACAGACTCTGACTGGATGACACATCTGAAGCAGAGATCTTACGGACTCAACAGGTTTCTAAGTCGAGCTGCAGCTATGAACTATTTTGATGGATTTGAGTGAATTTTTCTGGTTGTTTCAGTCAAGATGATGATAAAATATATTTTCAACAACTACATTTAAGTTCACTGTTAAAGGGCCGAACTTCAATTTGGAAAATTCACAGTTAATTCCAACAGAAAGTTTCCATTTGCTTTTCACTGAGGTACTTAAAGTATTTCTTGATGGATACTTTTGTACTTTTACATGAGTATTTCTAGACTGCAGCATTAAGGACAAACCTTTATTCATCACTTTATTCCTGTCAGTGAAAGTTTCAAACTAATGAGTGAAGTCAGTGAAGATCATAACTGAGGTCTTCATCAAAATGCTGCACATTAAGGCCGCATGCAGCAGACAAGTGTGAGCGTATGAAGGCTTTCCCCAACACGTAAAGGGAAAAGAGTGTGTGTAGTACATCTACTGTGTGTGTGTGTGTGTGTGTGTGTGTGTGTGTGTGTGTGTGTGCCCGCCCGGCCCTGTGCTTGCAAAAAGGATATGATGTTAAAGGATACTGCACGTAATCAGGCAAGCCTGAACCAGAGCAGCAGAACTTTCTAGAGCCCAGCTCCTAATACTCACCCCTGTGGCTGCAAACAGAACACACAACACACAGGTTACACACACACACACACACACACACACACACACACACACACGAACATATCTGAAAATCACACATTCATATTTAAAGGGGAACAAAGGCAGACGCAAACATCAGAGCGAGTTATTGTCCTCTGCTGACATCTAGTGGTGTGTGTGTGTGTGTGTGTGTAACACACCTTGCCAGAAGACTCCCTCCATCCTCATCAGCGGTGCAGCAGATCGGGCCTGCAGGATCACCTGGTGCTGGGTGGATTTATCTGCACGGAGGAGACGACATGACGAAGAATGAACCCGAGCAGAAGCACGGAGCCTCGTTAAGACAAAATAAAAGCCTCTAATGTGACTCACCCATCGTGAAGCTGCGGACGCTGCTGTTCTCGTAACACACAGAAGGGTCGACCATCTCCGCCTGCAGAACAGATTCATCTTCTTATTGTCTATGCCGGCTGTATTCTGGAGGACTGTTAGAGGCACGTGTACGTTACCTGCTCCTCGGCGGAGTAGCCCATCTTCCGCAGGCTGCAGGAGGCTTTGTGTTTGTCCATGCTCCGGGCCGGGACTCGGTGGTCCGGGTCGTACGGACACTGCTCCATCACCTCCTGAGAAAAACACAAACATCAGCTGTGAATGATAGACTGGTCATTACATACACACTCTGCTGTCCACTCCATTTAGCTATGAACACAATGTACAACAATAAACAGAATTTAAATTACTCATGTAGAAAACACTGAGATTATTCAAGGAGAAATTACACAATATAAATAAGATAAATTAAATTAACATTAAGGATATCATTAAAGTCAATAAAATAAACGAGGGGAGCTGTTAGCTGAAGCTAACACCGTCAGAAAACATCGATATTTAAAGGCTAACGGTAAATAAGGTCACCCCTGTAACGGTTTAACGAGCGACCGTGTTAACTGGTGACCGTCAGCCGTTTGTCGCCGCTGAAATCAGTTGTGTTACTGTCGCATTCAGCTGGCGGTCACCAGTTAACACGGTCGCTCGTCACGCCGAAACACCGGGGTAACGTACGCTAGCTGTTAGCCTACCTTGTTGTAGTCCCACGACCATCCCAGCGCTTCAAACACGTCGTCCAGCCGTTTCTTACAGTTCTCGGTGAACTCTGTCAGCTCCTGCAGAAGCTCCAGTCGGTCATGGACACTTGTAGTCTGTAATGAGTCCGACATTTTGACGCTTTTAATCCAAACCAGGCGAGAATTTGTCCTGAAGTCGTCACTGCGTATTTACGGCAGCCATGTTTAACGCGACGTTCTGACGTAGGCGGGAAAACACAAGTGAGGCATGCTGGGAGTTGAAGTCCGTCTTATATTATATTATATTATATTATATTATATTATATTATATTATATTATATTATATTATATTATATTATATTATATTATTAGAATACGAGTAATCAGTCATAACAAATCATAATTTTATTGTTTTGTTATTTGATGGAAATCACAATTTACAGTGGCTTTAATTAAAATAATGATAAAACAGCATGTTAAAACCACACACAACAATGCTAAATATATATTTTTTAAAAAGAAACTTATGTTGTTGGATGTGTGCGTATATCTTTTTTGTTTATCTTTGTTTACAGTGCAAACAGTCAAAACGGGACACGCTGGAAGTTACTCGGAGCTCATGTGGGGTACAGCTGGGGGTCTTGCAGCAGCTCAGGACCCAGGAGGTCATCTGTATATATGTCCTCTGTTCTGAGAAGAGAAAAGACATCATCTATAAACACATATGTCTGATGGTGTTGCTGTGAATCACGCTGTAATTTGCTGTAGTTCGATTAGCTGTACGGAGCTTACATTACTTCTAGAGTGTCTTCAACAGCAACCTCCTCCACCACCTCCACTCCGACCACCACGTTCCTCCTCACTGCACGAAGCAGACACAAGAATGTTGTTAGAGGCGTTTGCTCTTAGTTACTACAGATTATTTTTATTTTCACTTTGGTAGATTAAAGCTTCAGGTCCAGTGATGTATTTACTGATGGAGGCCAAAGATGATGAGCTGTGTCACAGCAAGATGAATTGTTATCTATGTTTTAGCCATGACATAAAAACCAGTCCTGACAAGTCAAACTTGTTCCTCTCAGGCCAGAGAGACAGAACAGGCAAACATCCTGCTCTGTCATATTGTTGTGTATGTTTTAATGGATGTGGTGTCTCTTCAAAGAGAGGGAAAGTTCAGAGAAACTGGCCCTGATGTACACAGTTTTATCACGTCCAGTGAATTCTCACCTCCATAGTAGATGTATGGTGATCCAGGCCAGCAGGGAGCCAAACCTTCAGGTTCCCTCTGCCCATAAACACATACACATCCCTGGGTCTCCATCCCTGGACTCTCCCAGCGATGACCACAGATGAAATGCCGCGACACATCTCCCCCGTCAGCCTCGATCACTCTTTTCGGCTGCTGGGGGGAAGGAGCACCAGGACCTCGTCCGGCCAGAGCAGAGCTGCTGGGGATCCCTGAGTGGATGGGCGGTTCAGAGGCAGACCACTGAGCATCTGCAGCCTGACTGATGACGCCATCGCAACCTGCAGAATCAGATGAGAAGAAAAAGGACTTCTTATACTGATTGAAACACATTTTATTTACACGTTAGAGACACAACAACAATTCAAACATGCACTGCTGCTAAATTCAGAGGCTTGATTAGAGCTGCACGTCGTGGATGAATCATATGCTGAACCGTCTGTTTCCTGCACCTGCTGAGGAGACCTGCTGGGTTTTGGATGGGAAACGTAGTCATGTGCATACACACACACACACACACTCACAACATGGATGCACATGTAGAAAGGAGTGGGAGGTTTTTCCCAGCACACATTAGAGTACTCTTGCATATTTAGTTCACCCCAAAACGCACGTCTGCTGTTTGATATCAGGAAGTAAAGATCATTTTACCATAAATATTGACAGACAGGTGAGACATCTACATCATTAATTAAATTGTATCACACCTTTGCCATTCTATGAATCCAATGGGATTTAATACAACTCTAAAATAAGTGGGTATACTCTACACCTGCATGTAACCTGTGAGCAGCTGACAAGATCAACAAACTCGATTTAATCAGAAACGATTACACACATCTGTACGAGTGAAAAGTTTAGCTTCATCAAATCAGTGCGATGGATCAGAGCTGGAGCCGTCCTCCACCGGGCCTGAGGCGGGGGGGCAGGTGAAGGGAACCATCCACTTCAGAGGACGAGTCTTCTTCAGGACACACTGGAGCTGGAAAGGACGTCGTCTTGGACCTTGTGGGGTTGTTTCCGGTTGTTGGCAGTGGAGGAACTGTACCCTGCTGTCTGTGTGCTGCATCTGGGTCCACCTCTGAATCCATCCATCCTCAGCCATTAGGTCAATCACTAAATATTGTGTTGACTATTTGGATTAATTGTAAAGTTTATCATTCACCTGTGTCATTGAATGTATTCTGATCTTACCTGCAGCGTAGCAGCAAACAGCAGGATGCTCTCCCGCCTCTTCTTCCTCCTCGTCCTCCTCTTGGTCGTCTTGGTGCCTCAGCACGGCCCCTGAATGCTGAGGATGGAGACACAGAGGAGGTCTGGGCGACCAAAGCCAGCAGTCAGGATTCAGTCTGTACATCCCGGCCTGAGCTCGATCCTCAGAGTGTGTGTGTGTGTGTGTGTGTGGTCTTCCTCCTCTCAGCTCTGCCTCTGAAGGCAAAAACAGAGCATCAGATGGTTTTTCTCTGGACACAGCGGGACGGTATGAGTCACGTCAGACAACAAGCTGATTGGGCAGCTTGTCTCAGACACTGATGTAATGCTTTCTGTTGCCTGTGTTTTGCATGTGTGGACAGCTGTATGTTTGTGTCCTTTAAATATCATCAGTCACACACAATCTACACATGCTATGAATACTGTACATACTGACCTATGTACATAACACAACTGTATAACTATAAACTGTATTTATTTATCATCCACTGCACTCTGCACACTTACACTTATAAATACACTTCCTCCTTGTCTACACTGTAGTTATTTGTACATGTTGAGCACAAACTGCTCTTTAACTGTGGTTAAAGTTTATTTTGTCTCATTTTATTGGCCGGTTTGTTGCGTCTGACTGCGTGTCTGTGATTTTTATGGCTGGTTTGATGCTCATTGTGTATTTTAGCTGTTTTGGTTTTATTGGGTTGTTTATGTTTTCCAGCGTTACGAGCCGTGTAACGGCGCTGTGATCCGATTGGTCGATTGGAGGTCATGTGGTCACTCGCTGCCAATCAGAATGTAGCAGACACACCTTCCTCGGTGCGTCGGTCGGTATCGTGCCCCGGTTTGGACCCGCCTCAGTCAGTGTTCATCGTCTCCGGGGTTTTTGGACACTTCCTCTTGAAGTTAACGAGGCGGGAACCGAGACCAGAACCAGAATCCGTCTCCTTCTTTCAGCGGCTGTAATCACAAAATGGCCTATCCCGGATACGGAGCGGTAAGAAAAGCTTCGAGTGTCCGCCGAGCAGCGTCCGGATGGGCGTCCTGCAGTCCGAACAGTCCGGAAGTTTCCGGATTGACCGATAATAGCTTCAGATAATCCGCAGTGCTCTTTGTTCACTGACCTCAGAGAGCGTCACATAACTGTACACACTCTTAATGTCTCCAAACATGGAGACTTATGGAGACTCAGACTGCAGGTTTCAGCTTTCAGCTCAGTTCCCAGCCTCTGTCTGACGGATCAGTCTGTGTCTTTGTGCATTGTCTCTCTGAGCACTGAGATAATGTATTGTTTACGCTGTGTGTGTGTGTGTGTGTGTGTGTGTGTGTGTGTGGGGAGAGGTGGAGTCAGTCTGGTGGGCTTTGCGTGACGGGTGTGAGTGAACGGGTTCATGTGAGAGTCAGTAAGTGGCTTAAACTGTGCACAGAGCGCAGACTGAACTCGTCAGCGCGCACCGGCTTCCAGCAAAGGTTACAAAAGCTCCCTGAACGCGTTAAACTGGACGGACAGAAAGGCTGTTTCCTCTCTAACGTGGACGTTTCCTGTTTTTCTCTGAATATCTTGAGGTTCCTCTGACATTACGTCTGTAGAGGCTGCTCAGCTCGCAGCTCCGGTTCTGGCACGACACCAGCCGTGGGCCTGTAAACGTCCTCGTCTTCTTCCTCCCGGCTCACAGACTCTTTCTGTTTGTGTCTCTCAGCAGCAGGATCCTCTGTACGGATACTTCTCAGCTGTAGCTGGACAGGTAACACACACACACAGATTACAACACCTTACCTCACCTGTTCTGTGCAGCAGTACGCTCACTGTTATGTGTTTTCCTGACAGGATGGACAGATCTCACCAGACGAGCTGCAGCGCTGCCTCACACAGTCCGGCATCTCTGGATCATACAAACGTAAGAACACCAGACGGAGATATACTCAGCTGTTACTGCAAGAGTCATTTCACATACATTTCATCTCCAACATGAAACATTATGGGCACAGTAATAGATTACAGCGTGTGTTTAACGTTCAGTCTTCATTTCTTTGTGTGTTTCTTTCCACAGCTTTCTGCCTGGAGACCTGCAAACTGATGATCAACATGCTGGATGTATCCTTCACCCGTCAGCCAATCAGGAGAGGTTTAGACTGACTCGCAGGTGGAAGGTGTCACTGATGACTTAACTTCATAACGTGCATCATAAAAACGCAGCAAACGCAGACCCATGAACGCCTCTTCTTCTCTGAAGTGTAACCAGGCGCCGCATCAGTGCCCGCATTTGACTGCAAGAATATAAATATAAACCAGACGTACAACATTTGTATTATATGTCACCACAGTAATTCCTCAAACAGACCGAGTGTCTTCTCATGGTCGTCCCTTCGTTAGCTTCTCGTCTGTTAGTGTGAAAATAGAAAAATAAAGTACGTGATTGGTCCTTGACTGGCCGTCTCAGAGGGACATGTCCGGCACCATGGGCTTTAATGAGTTCAAGGAACTGAGCCAGGTTCTGAACGGCTGGAAGACCACCTTTGCATCCTACGACCGGGACCGCAGTGGAACGATGGAGGGCCCTGAGCTGCAGCACGCCATCAGCGCCATGGGTACGGGCTAAACTAACACTACACTACACTACACAACAAGACGTCTGAGATGTTTGTCGTTCTGTATTTGTATCTGTTGTTTGTCCTCCTAAATGAATTTATCTGAAGGAACTCGTCAGTTAGGAATACAAAGACCTCAGACTTCTTCTCTGGACTCGACATGTTTATTTCAGTTCACCTTCACACTGACACCGTGTTGCATCAAGAGGAAGACTTGTGACACGGGTTGGACTGTCACAATAAAAGGCAGTTTGATCTTGAGCTGCTTCACAGATAACAATGGTTTTTCTCTCAGGAGAGCAAAGTCATGACCCGCCCTCCTCTGTCTCTGATTGGCTGCTGCTCGTTGCCTTTGTGTGCAGTGAAGAATCTTTTTTTGTCTAAAAAAATGGGAGCAAAAGTTTTAGTTTTAGTTGTGTGGAGATAAAGTGTAAGTTGTATCTATTCCACAGGCTGGAAGTCGCTCTGAAACACATCAGTCCTCTCAGCTGGTTCTATGTTTCATAACTTATGTTTCCTATGCAGGTTTCAACCTGAGCCCTCAGGCCATGAACATCATCATGAAGCGTTACAGCACCAACGGCCGAATCGGCTTCGATGATTTCATGAGCTGTTGCATAAGACTCCGTGGCCTGACTGGTGAGTGGGGCGAGGAATGCGTGACCTCTGAGTCAGCTGGCACCTCGTTAAGAGAAGCTGATCGAGGACTCTGTTTCATTGTGTTTTTCAGATCATTTCCGGCGGAGGGACACGAGCCAAACGGGCGCGGCCATGTTTCACTACGATGATGTAAGTTTCCACAACTTCTTTTTGAATTTTCTGAAGCTTCGATGTTCAGCTTTGAGTCAGACCAACAAAAATGATCCAAACAAGCTAAAAAGCCACTTTCATACTTAAATATCTGTTAAACTTCCATCTACAGATACACAGTTTACTAACCCTGCAGGTCTTTGACCATCTGTCATGAAGCATCTCTTAAACTGATCAGCCGTAACAATCAGGCCACTGACAGCTGAAGTGAATGACGCTGATTGTCTTGCTGTCGTAGCACCTGTGGCCGTCAGTCATTTTGTCCTCAAAGTTGATGTAAGAATCAGAGAAATGGGCAAGCGTCAGGATTTGAGCCACTTTGAAGATCCAAACTGCGATGCATGGAGCCCAGCCGCCCCAGATTGAACCCTTCTTGAAGAAAGCTGACCCGGATGATGAGAACCGCCACAAAACCGTGGCAGTTTCCTCCCTGATGACAGAGGCCTCTTTCAGCCACAGAGCAGGGCGCGTTGGTTCAGGGATGGTTTGAGGAACACAACAACCAGTTCAGTGTCCAAATACACCCAATCCAACTGAGCATCTGTGGGACGTGTTGGCCGAACAGAGTCCGATCCACGGAGGCCCCACCATGTCATTTACAGGAACCTTCTGCTAACACAGGCCTGGGCAAACTGTTCCACAAAGGGCTGGTGTGGCTGCAGGTTTTCCTTCCAACCAAGCAGCAGCACAGCAGACTGACTCATTTAATCAGCTGATCTCAGTCTTCAGAGAGCTGATTGGTCAAACTGTGAGCTCTTGGTTGGTTGGAACAAAAACCTGCAGCCACACCGGCCCTTTGTAGAACAGTTTGCCCAGGCCTGTGCTAACATGCTGCTGCCGGATACCACAGCACACCTTCAGAGGTCCAGTGGAGTCCACACAGGTGAAGGCCACGGGGCCCACACCTACCTGTTGGGCGGGTGGTCATAATGTTATGGCTGATCGGTGTATCATTACATCACTTTTATGTTGATACAGCAAGCTAGTAGATGATGAAGCGTAAGAGTCATACAATAACTCTGGATCTCTCTCTCTCTCTCTCTAGTTTGTCCAAGTGTCCATGAGCTTATGAGGATGAGGCCCAGAGACTGATGGGACACACCAGCCTTTTAAAACGTTAACAGCGTCTCTCACTGCATGTTAATCGATGCTGTGCAGACTTACACGCCACCGTCACATTCCATTTCTACTTTTTTAAAGACAAATGATGCATATTGTACCAAACTCATAGCAACTATTGTAACCTCAGACTGTACCAATGACAAAGCAGTGCCTGTGTACTGGAGGACGTAATACCACTCTACACATGTTAACCTTTTCTTTGTGTGTAACCGTGTTAGCTCATAGCAGACAGTGTGCACACGTATGAAATGAATTAAAATGTTGACCACTAATGTGTAACGTCACAAACTGCTGTTCAGCTCCTGTTTGTTTGTCTTTAAACTCATTTTGAACTGAAGAACTTAAATCTACATTTAAAAAAGAATCAGGAGTCAGATATGATTTACAGGCAGGGACAGACTGTCAGGAAGTTTGTTCACTGAATAATGAAATCTGTTAAAAAGATGTTACAAATACCTGCTGCTGCTTCTCTTGGCAGGTCAGACATACTACAGACACAGAGGAGTCTAACGGTAACTACACACTGTTACAACAGTTCATCAAATCAAAGCTTCACTTTTAAGAAGGAGTCACACGTTTAATAATTAGGCTGCTGAGGCCTCTGATAGGCCAGTTCAAACCGAGTCATCTGATTGGATAAGAGCCGTTCCATGAGTGCAGAATAACGGCACTGAGACCGTTCTAAAGGTCGTTATAACTCACAGACTTTGTGACTTTGAACGTGCAAGAGAAGAACTGCTGTGACAACACGTAGGAGCTGTCAGTATCGCAATATTAATACCAATATTTTAGACATTTAGAGAGACATTAAATAAATGAAAGGCAAATAAAATCTTTAGAATTTCAATATACAAGTCAAATAAATTTAAACAGACTCAAAAATATAAAAAATATTCTTCCGTTTTTATTTATGTATGATTTTCAGAATACTAAAAATAGCTTTAATATTTCTGAGTAACGTAAGTAAGTAATCACTTAACCAATCAACCTGTTAACCTATGCCCATGTTTGGACTGTGGTAGAACCCACAAAGACTCAGTTAACACTGTAGGTTTGCTAAATTCTGATTATGTGTATTACATTTAATATTTAATATTACTGTGGAGTAATAATCTCAGGCCCAAGTGATTACGACACCTCCCTCGAGCGGACAAGAAAACACGAAAAAACCTTTAACAGGCAGAAACTTTGGGAAGGATCACGCAAGAGGAAACTCCCTACCAGAGATATTTACAAAAGCAGCAGACAGTCCTGATTCCTTTCTTGGATTCATTAGTCTGATGAATGTGAAATGCTCGTCATGTGTAAGCTGTTCAAACATTGAATACACTGTATGTTCACATGGATACGGCTAGAATAACACACACACACACACACACACACACACAGTTTGATGTGTTTAATGCATAAATTTGGCTGCCAGCAGTTACAGTGTACGAGGACAGATGGAAGTATGATCAGTAATAATAATACTGACAGAAAAGACCAACAGTTACTTATTCATTGTTATTTTCATCATCATATGAGGAAAGAAGAAGGAGAGCAAGACAGGCTGACAACAGACGTGTTACTTTGGATTCTTGCAGGCAGCTGCACAATCTGCAGGTTCTGGTTCTGACCCTCTTTTCATTCCTCATATGAGGAAAGAGGAGAGGAGAGCAAGGTAGGCTGACAACGTAATGGTACTTCTACCAGAAGCAGAGGACACATGGCTTGACATACATTGTCTCTCCACTTCATGGCTGTTCCGTAGTTCTTCTAACTTTTCTTCTAATCTCTTTAAGGCCTGAGTGTTTTTCTTTTTCTCAAGTTGCCGTTCAATCGGGCCAGCAGCTGTCCCTTTCTGTGAAAAATCAGAACAGATGAAGGTTAGATGGCGTCTTCCTGGTGGGTGAACACACACCTCACATGGTTCATCTATACGTACCTGAAATGACACGCTCTCACCATAGCGCACATAGGTAGCAAGGTGTTCACAGTTGTTGTTAATGACGTTATATTTTCCACATTTTTCTTCATTTTTTAGCTCATTGATTCGTTTGGTTATATTTCCTCTCCCTGTCAGGGTTGACACGTACTGCAGGACGTCCGATGGGAGCAGCCCAGGCTCCTCCAGGTAATTGTTAACTCTGTCCTGTGACTTCGCTCTCATGTCTTCAAGTTTAACAAATCCACAGAATAATCCGTTCGACCCTCTCGTTCCTGTTTGTGAGAACAGAAATGTTGTACATCACAATGTTGTTTCAGTGATGAACAGACAGACTGTAAGATGGCAAACGAGTGTGTTTCCTGTGATGTCAGTTTGTTAGACTTTGATCATTAAATATGAATATTTAAATTTTGACTTCAGTGTACGTACGAGTGCGGTGAAAGATGTCATTGTCTCCTTGGCCGACGTCATTATCCGCGCTCTTGTTCACTGGGCCCACATAAATGCCGTAGTGCTTGAACACAGTAACGGGGCCACACTTCTTTGGAAACTCAACGATGTCTCCAAATTTATACTGTGAACAGAAGAAAAGACATTTTTCAGTAACTTTTACACTTCCTGTCCACCAGATGTCCTCAGACGTTCCCTCCTTTCCACTCACCCCATCAGCCTCTTTTATTATGATCACCAGCTGAAGGATCAGAGCAACCAAGATGAATATCTTCATGTTTGCAGCAGTGGAGAGCTGACACGGTGAAAAGAGGAGAACATGTCACACAGTATGTTGCATGTCATTATGCGAGAAGGGAAGTTTCTCCGAAACGCATGAAGGCGATTCAAAACCTCGCTAACCCTCCAACCAAAAAGCAAGTGATGCCATTTTTAGGCGTGTGTCCTGACTGCAGAACATTTATACTGAACTGTGCAGTGTTAGAAACTCCTTTGAGTTTATGATTCATGGCAGAGGTTTGCAATCAAAGGACCACACGACGGTCTGTACCGGGACGCGTGGAGGCGCAGCAGCGGCTGCAGCTGAAAAAGCTGTTATGGCTTCAACAGAAATTGTTGGTTACAATGATCAAACTCTGCTTGTTCCTCATGCAGGTTCACTCATTTTGCTTGGACAGAAAGCTGCTCTTCTCTCCACAGCTCGTTGGTTGCAGTACAACACTGTGAAGTAATACAATAGATATAGAAGGGAAGACTGTGACAGTTTATACAGATTCGACATTTGGTGTTGTCCGTGATTTTGGTGCATCATGGAAGCACACAATTTTACATCATGACAAAGATGCTGCTCTTCTTCTTCAGCTGTTGCTGTATGCAAGTGTCAAGCACATGAAAGGAAATGAGAGCAGATGCAGCAGAGGAGAAAGCATGACAACTTCTTGTTTTCCATGCTCACACACACCACAGGACATCGTTCACACCCGACAACCTGCGGATGCTGCGGTTTCTCTCCACCACAGAGGAACAAACATTTCTTTCCTACTATGCTAAGCTGACACACGGGTTGGACCATGTGCTGACAGCATTAACAAAAAAATGGTTCACAAAAGGTTTTTCTGTTCATGCTCAAAATGTTTGTCAAGCCTGTGTAACATGTGCCACACATAATGCAGGTAGACCTGTGCAGGTACAACGAGCTGCACATCCTAAACCTGAGAAACCTTTTGAACATGTGATGACGGATTTCACTGAGCTGACTCCAAGTGAAGGAAGAAACTGTGTCTGGTAATGGATGGCATGTTTTCAAAACGGGTTGAAGCTTTTCCAACTTGTAGCTGTAGCTCTGATGATGGAGGTGGTACCCAGACAATGGTAAACCATTTGTAAGTGATGCAATAAAACAGATTAAAGGAGTTTTGGTTTTTAGTTGAGCATACACAGTGTCCTTACCTTCTGCAGTGAGATGGTGGAAGCGTGTCGGTACTGTGAAGCGAGGTCCAGTAGAGACAGTGGAGACGGGACTCTTACCAGCCTTACCAGTGGAGAGTGGGAAGCCGTGTGTCAGGAGACCTGAGAACACAGAACCTGCCACCAAGACGTTGGGTAGAGGCAGAACAACAGGAAACCAGAGACCACAGGGTAAAATCATGCGCAGAAGAGGTGCAAGTTGGGGACTAGACCACAAGAAACCTGTAGACTCTCCATCAGGGTACGGCATGCTCAGAAATGATGGCAGCTGTAACGGGAGGAATCAGGCAGTAAATGTTTTGAACGCATTTAAAGATTCAATTGTGATTTTGTCCAGGGTTGTAAATATCAGGTGAGCTGTGTTGAACATCTTTGAAGGTTCCAACTGGTCGTTCTAGCACAAGAAAGGTGCTTGTAATCCTCCGGCTTCCTCCCACAGTCCAAAGACACTTATTCATTGGAGACTCTAAAAGTGTGACTGTGAGTGCGGGTGGTTGTTTGTCTCTGTGCGCCCTGTGATGCATATTGTACCTCGCCCAGAGCCCAGTACCAGCTGGGATCGGGCCAGCCAATCAGAACCTGTTCAGAGGTTACAGAAAATGGATCTATAGCCGAGTGAAGGCAGAGATTCTTTAGGGCTGATATTAAGTATTAAAGTTATGTAAAATTAAGAGTGTTGCTGCTTTTCCTCATTTCCTTTCCTTTCCAGTGTGTGATCTCAGACCTTAAGGCCTCCAGGTGGAGTCTGAAGTTGTGTGGAGAACGGACCAAAACAGCCCCATGACTGCGACCTGAGAGAGACTTTCCTGGTGGGTTTTGGTGCCAGCCTGGATAGAGACCAGGCTTCGGTACTGAAGACCAATCTAGAGGCCGGCAGTGAAGACAGGACTGATAAGGAGGCCGCTGGTGAAAACAGGACCCCTCTAGAGGCCAGCAACAAAGGCAGGACCACTATGGAGGCCAAAGGTCAGGACTGGACTGGACTCTCATCCACCACAGTGTAACTGTCAGAGGTCTGTCATGACATCTGATTAAAGTTTTGCATGTGCTCTGACACAAAGACGCTGAAGTGACAGTCAAAGGTAAGGAGGTACTTTGTGTTAAGCACTGATGTTATGATGACATAATAAAACTGGAGAAAAGACGAGCTGTTCACACGAGGACGTCACCGTGACGTTACAGACGCTTTTATTCTGAAAAACCTGTCAGATCTTTCTGTCTGAGACTGTTCACCTGGTTCCTTTCTACATATATACAGATACATATTTCTATATTTATTCAGATTGACCTCCTGCTTCAGTCTTAGTGTGTTTATTACAGCCAATAACACGATACACAGTCTGTGTGTCTGACCACATCAGGTTTGAATGGATTCATCAAGTGCTCGTCAGTATAATATCTGTAATGTGTGAGCTGTTCAAACACTGAATACACTGTATGTTCACATGGACACGACTAAAATAACACACACACACACACACACACACTCAGTTTCATGTGTTTAATGCACAAATCTGGCTGCCAGCAGTTACAGTGTACGAGGACAGATGGAAGCAGGACAGGCTGACAACAGACTTGTTAATGGGAAGTAACCTCATGCCCATTGTTTCGCATGTTCATGGTTCTTCAGTAGCTGTTTTAATATTTCTAAGGCCCGAGTGTTGTCCTTTTCCCTCAGGTGTTGTTGAAGCGGGCCAGCAACTGTCCCTTTCTGTGGAAAAAAGAGGAATGATTTTAAGGTGATCTTAAAATGGTTTTAGTTTTTATCCTGTAACATTTTATTTGTTTTATTCTTTTTATTTCATGTTTGTTTTTTATTTTCTGTGTGTGCTGCATGTCTGCATGAAAGCTACAGGAAAAAATTAAGTTTGAGTGTATACTGTGTGTGTGTGTGTTAGAGAGAGAGAGAATCTATACGTACCTGGAAGGACAAGCACTGACCATAGCGCACATAGGTAGCAAGGTGTTCACAGTTTTTTTTAAAGAGATTATATGTTCCACAGTTTTCTCCATTTTTTAGTTGATTGATTCGACTGGCTATAATTGCTCTTCCTGTCAGGGTTGACACCCACTTCAGGTCCTCCGTGTCCAGCAGCCCAGGCTTCTCCAGGTAATTGAACACTCTGTCCTGTGACTTTCCTCTCGTGACATCAAGTTTACCAAATCCACAGTACAATCCGTTCGACTGTATCTCTCCTGTTAGTGAGAGTAAACTTTTAGAAATGTTGTTCATCGATTCAACACAACACCTGTCACCTGTTCCTCCTGTTCTGCAGCTGACTCACAGGAGCTCTGCCACAGTTAAACATGCAGCACATTTATACGTACACAGTGAATGAAGCATTCTTTGTTTCAGTGATGAACAGACAGACTGACGAGTGTGTTTCCTGTGATGTCAGTTTGTTAGACTTTGATTAACACGATCATTAAATATGAATATTTAAATTGTGACTTCAGTGTACGTACGAGTGCGGTGAAAGATGTCATTGTCTCCTTGGCCGACGTCATTATCCCCCCCCTTGTTCACTGGGCCCACATATATAGCATAGTGGCTGTAGTCAGGAACGAGGCCAGCCCCCCTGGGAAACTCAATGATGTCTCCAAATTTATACTGTGAGCAGAAAAACACGACGTGTATTAGTGTCAGCCTGAACACATGATGTGTCACACTCAGCCTCTCTGCTTCCACTGTCATTCACTTCCTGTCCACCAGATGTCCTCAGACTTTCCCGCCTTTCCCCGTCACCTGACTGACCACACATAAACAGTCCTCACCTGTTCCCACTTCTGTCATTGTTATATTACAGCTGGCACTCGATGGTCAGCACTGTTTCCGTACCTGGCTCTGTTTGTCCTTGGATCCTGTGGCAGTCTTGAATCCCCACTTAACCTGAAGACAGACAGTTAAAAGGTTAGTTGGTGCCTAAAACTGTTGTTTGTCTCCACGGTGTCTTTCCTATGAGAAGACAGGATGTGGACTGTAGAGTGTTTAGTGTGTGTGCACATTAAACATTAATGACATTGAAGCCACTCACCCCATCAGCCTCTTTTATTATGATCACCAGCTGAAGGATCAGAGCAACCAAGATGAGGATCTTCATGTTTGCAGCAGTGGAGAGCTGACACGGTGAAAAGAGGAGAACATGTCACACAGTATCTAACACACACTTACACACTGCAGCTGTGTTTGACTTAAACACTGAGATACAGTCATGACTTACCACTGATGTGTTTAGAAGATGGTGACTGTGTCGAGAAAGTACACACACACACACACACACACACACACACACACCTGCAACATGACAGGTCAGTTTAAGTTTAGTTTAGAACACACAGTGTCCAGTCTTTGTGTTCCAGCTGTCACAGTACTTTAACAGAGGTCAGAGAAATCTTTGTCTTACCTTCTGCAGTGAGACGGTGGAAGCGCGTCGGCACAGACGAAGCTTTCTCCTTTTATACAGTAAAGGACACACACACACACACACACAAACACACACACGCCTACACACACGCCTACACACACACACACACACACACACGCCTACACACACACACACACACACACTTCCTTGCTTCACATTAAGTTAGTTCACTTATATTCAAATCTTGAAATTCAAACAAATTGTGAAATGCATGAGTGTGTGTGTGTGTTCTTCATGTGTGTTCTTCATGTGTGTGTCAGTGTGTAAACACTGTGTTTGTCTTGATGGATGAGTTCATGCAGCGGTTAGATGTAGAGGGCCATCAGACTTTGGGAACATTAAATGAAGTCCATCAACATCCACAGAGTCTGTGCACAGTGAGCTCCTTCATTTCCTGTCTCACCATTCACAGAATAAAAGAAAGTTCATAACGGGCGTGAGGAGCCGGTGTGGGCCAGAACACAGAGAACCAGAAACAGTTTGGACCCGACCGGACGTCGGCTGAGTGTGTGGACCGTGATGCAGTGCAGCTGAAGGGATGGACGTCTCTGATATCTTTGCTTCCTCCTGGGGCCAGCAGCCTGGGTGCAGTCTGGTTCTACAGCAGGGTCTGACAGGAAGGACAGCAGTTAGCTGGACGAGGTGGAGCAGGATGACAAGGAGCATCCACGGAGCCAAACAAAGAAAACATGATGGAGGTGAGTTCTCCTTTTTTCTTCTTCTGAATACAGAAGTATTTCTGCAGAGTCACCACCTAGAAACTATTGAACTGCTGACTCATGCCTGTTTACCACCAAACAAACGGAGCAGCATACTGTGGGCCTCAGTGCGGTGTACTGCCTGCACTGTCTATATTCATAGTAACCCATGTAGGCCTTTATCGATGTTTTATATTAATTCTTAAAACCAGAAGAAGCTGAGGGAAGATTCAGATGTTTAAATTCAACAGTGAGGTCAGGAGGGAACAAAGTTCAGGAGCCTCTGATGTCTGACCCCCAAAATCCAGCAGGCCTGTCTCCGTCACATCACAGCTGCGACACTGTTTTGGTGTCAGAAGCGTTTCTCCCTCCAGACTTTGTTCACTTGCTCAGATTTGGTCATTTTCCTGGTTCATGTTCTTCTAAACGTGCTTCTATGTGTGGAAATATGCTACGTACTTCATTTGTTTTGCTTTTGTCTGTTTTCACGACCGGCACTTTGCATGAGGTATTTTATTTTGAAAATCCGTTCTCTGTGCTGTTTGTCTTGGTTCCTGTCAGCTCGAGGTGCTCTGGGGAAATTACGGCTGCTTACGGTTTCCATCAAAAGCGGAGGCCCACTTCTGCTGAACCGGATCATGGCAGAGCCGGTTGGATCTGAAACAGTGACTAGAGCAACCGTGTATGGCTGCGGTGAGCGGTCTGAAAGTTCATCAGAAGTGTCTGAGTCGGTCTCACATTCTGCTGAACTCATGCTGGTCAGACTTTAACCCCCTACAGATAACACCACTAGTCTTTACATGCAGGTGTTACTGTCAGCACGTTCTAGTCTGGAGACACTGATGTCTGTTCATGTTCAAGAAACGTCAACGGCAAACTATCTATGATGTGTAGGAGGGCAACCTTAGGTCTCTTTGACCCGGGTCACCACAGTGGTGAGCAAAGCCAAACAGCTACTACTACAGAGGACCTCAAGGCCCACACGTGACCCCGCGAAGCTGAGGATAGAAAGTTCATAACGGGCGTGAGGAGCCGGTGTGGGCCAGAACACAAACAGAGAACCAGAAACAGTTTGGACCCGACTCATGAACAGACCGGACGTCGGCTGAGTGTGTGGACCGTGATGCAGTGCAGCTGAAGGGATGGACGTCTCTGATATCTTTGCTTCCTCCTGGGGCCAGCAGCCTGGGTGCAGTCTGGTTCTACAGCAGGGTCTGACAGGAAGGACAGCAGTTAGCTGGACGAGGTGGAGCAGGATGACAAGGAGCATCAACGGAGCCAAACAAAGAAAACATGATGGAGGTGAGTTCTCCTTTTTTCTTCTTCTGAATACAGAAGTATTTCTGCAGAGTCACCACCTAGAAACTATTGAACTGCTGACTCATGCCTGTTTACCACCAAACAAATGAAGCAGCCATGACACAATCCCTCTGGAGGTCAGAGGTCAGGACGCCTGGAGCTGGAGCTCACTGTCAAATCAAATGTTATTCTAATGTTATTTTAGCGTTAGATGTTTCAAACATGAAGGTTTCTCTCCACACTAACAGCTGATCAGACGTTTAATTAAACACTGATAATTCACCACCTCCTTAGTAACGCGTGTAGGCCTTTATAGACGTCTTATATGAATTCTTAAAACCAGAAGAAGCTGAGGGAAGATTCAAAAGTTCAAATTCACTGTGAATAAATGTTCCAATAAAAGATCCATCTCTGATCTTCAAAGAAGTCAGACGTCCGTCCTGACGTTTGGTCAAAGTTTTGCATGTGTTTTGTCTTTGTGTCCATACGTCCATGAAGAGAGTCACTGCACAGTAAAATCCTTTGTTTCCTGTCTCGCCATTCTCAGAATAAAAGCTTGTTTTTAACAAAGGCAGAAGCCCTGTGGAGGCTCGGGCTGGGCGGTTTGGACCCAAAGTCATATCTCCATATTTTTTAGCTGAATGGCCATACTCGATATATATCTATTTTTCCGTGGCCGGATAATTTCATACGTCTATTATTAATGGCCTGCCAGTAAATCCCACTAACACCACTCATACTACAAATCCCACAATGCACTGCAGCAGCTGACACACAGGTGCACAGACCTG
Source organism: Nibea albiflora (assembly GCA_014281875.1). Classification (NCBI taxonomy): domain Eukaryota; kingdom Metazoa; phylum Chordata; class Actinopteri; family Sciaenidae; genus Nibea; species Nibea albiflora. The sequence continues at coordinate 173,339 of JABGLX010000510.1, read as the reverse complement.
TGCTCCACCTCTAACCCCGATGCTTGGGTTGGTTATTGACACACTAATCAGTGGTCCAGTGTTGACAATGCGGCGACTTTCTCTGAGTGACTGAGGAGGCCGGCGATGGGACAGGCGCAGCTCGGTGACTGGAGGGACTGCAGACTGCACGCTCGCTGAGTGGGCATGTGTATGCAGGTGTAGGTGGAGAACTAGAGACCATGTTGGCCGGACCACCAACTGGGCGTGAGGACCCGGTGTGGGCCAGAACGCAAACAGAGAACCAGAAACAGTTTGGACCCGACCGGACGTTGGCTGAGTGTGTGGACCGTGATGCAGTGCAGCTGAAGGGATGGACGTCTCTGATATCTTTGCTTCCTCCTGGGGCCAGCAGCCTGGGTGCAGTCTGGTTCTACAGCAGGGTCTGACAGGAAGGACAGCAGTTAGCTGGACGAGGTGGAGCAGGATGACAAGGAGCATCAACGGAGCCAAACAAAGAAAACATGATGGAGGTGAGTTCTCCTTTTTTCTTCTTCTGAATACAGAAGTATTTCTGCAGAGTCACCACCTAGAAACTATTGAACTGCTGACTCATGCCTGTTTACCACCAAACAAACGAAGCAGCAGAATAAAAACTTGTTTTTAGCGATGACACAATCCCTAAAAACTGCAAAACTCCAAACCACATTCATCCATTTGGATTTATTAAGCTGAATAATTTCATACTCAGTATGCAAACAGGAACAGAGTTTAATATGAGCTGGAGCTCACTGTCAAATCAAGTGTTATTTTAATGTTAGACCAGCGTTATTTTAATGTTATTTTAGCGTTAGATGTTTCAAACATGAAGGTTTCTCTCCACACTAACAGCTGATTGGTGGATCTGACGTTTAATTAAACACTGATAATTCACCACCTGTTGCTGAGAAGATGTTGCTGAGACCTCTGATCAAAGATCATGGGCATCTATTGGATGAACTTCTGTTTATTACAAATGTGTGTTTGTATGTTTTTTATGTGCCGAGGGGCCCCGGGGACGCAGATCCAGCCCAGATCACATCAGGTTTGATTGGATTCATGATAATACTGACAGAAAAGACCAACAGTTCTTGCTCATTGATTTTTATTTTCATCATCATGTGAGGAAAGAAGAGAGGAGAGCAAGACAGGCTGACAACAGACTTGTTATTACAAGTGTGTCACTGGAACTCTCCAGGCTCCAGGCTTTGTTGTACTTGATCGATGTCCTCTGCTGCTCTGATCTCTAGATAGTCTTGCAGTACAGTTATGTCATTCCTTATCTCTTCTATGTCTTTTTGGAGGTCTTGTATTGTTTTTCCTACACTCCGTTGTATCGCCTTCTTGTTTTTCTTGCGTTGGTACATTGATTGAAACAAGTGAACAACTGTACCTTTCTGTAAAAACAAAAGCACAGAACAGGTGAAGGTTAAACTTTGCCTTCCTGACGGTGAACACACACCTCACACTGTCGTAGCTGTCCTGACTCTCAGACTGACACACATAAGCAGTGCCCTGAATAAAAATATGAATGGAAACAGTTCTGTTGAATGTTTACATACCTGCTTTGAAACGCTCATGCCGTAGCGCACAAAGGTAGCGAGGTGTTCACAGTTGTCGTCAGTGACATGATAACGTTTACAGTCCCCACTGCGAAGGTCATTGATTCGCGTCTTTATGTCCTCATTGTTTGATTTGGGAAGATACAGGTCCAAGTAATTGAAACGTTTGTCCAGTATCCCTCCTTTTAACGAATCTTCAAGTTGACCAAATTCACAGCCCTTTCCTGTTAGTGAGAGTAAACTTTTAGAAATGTTGTTCATTGATTCAACACATCACCTGTCACCTGTTCCTCCTGTTCCTCTGCACAGAGCAGACACTGTTACTGCACAACAGTTAGAGCAAGCTGTAACTCCACAGCTCAGAGCAGCTGACTCACAGGAGCTCTGCCACAGTTAAACATGCAGCACATTTATACGTACACAGTGAATGAAGCTTTCTGGGAAAACCTCTAGTTTGCCATCAGTTAGTCAGTAAGTAATTAATGAAGTAAACTCAAAGGTTTCTCTGAGGTTTGTTTTACGGGTGCTGCTCAGTGCACTGACGCCCAGCCCATGATAGTCCAATGAGAAAATGAATCTTAATGAGGGTGTAAATTAAAAAATTGTTTTGGAAACAAACAGACTGTAAGATGGCAAACGAGTGTGTTTCCTGTGATGTTAGTTTGTTAGACTTTGATTAACACGATCATTAAATATGAATATTTAAATTTTGACTTCAGTGTACGTACCTAATGTGTGAAATATGTCATTATCTCCTTGGCCGACATCATTCACACTCTTGGGGCCAACATAAATAGCAAAGTGCCTGTATATAGGTTTCCTGTCAGACAGCCTTGAAAACACAACGATGTCTCCAAATTCATACTGTGAGCAGAAGAACAGACATTTATTAGTAACTTTAACGTTCAGTGCGGCACAACACAACAATCAGCCTGAACACATGATGTGTCACACTCAGCCTCTCTGCTTCCCCTGTCATTCACTTCCTGTCCACCAGATGTCCTCAGACTTTCCCGCCTTTCCCCGTCACCTGACTGACCACACATAAACAGTCCTCACCTGTTCCCACTTCTGTCATCGTTATATTACAGCTGGCTCTCTAAGTATCATCATATAATATAAATCCAGGCTGTGTCGTCACGTCATCGTGGATAAAATGAACCAACATTGGCTGTTGGTAGGAGATGGGATGTGGACTCACCTCAAGCACCTGTACGGCTTCCGCTGCCCCCGGAGTCTAAAGAAATGCAGTTAATATGTTAATTAGTGACTGAACTGATCTTGAATGTTGTTTGTCTCTGTGTGCCCTTTGATGAGCCGCGCCTCTCACACAGCGTCAGTGTTAAAACTACTAACCCCATCAATAAATCATGTGTGAATATTAATTCTGCTCATGAAGGTTCCTCACTGAAATGTTAACGTGTCCGCCATGATAAGAGCTGTTTGAATCCTCTCACTGTGAAGCAAAGGAGCTTCAGTGCTTCCTTTATTATCTCCTTCAGCAGAGGATACACGGACCATCCTTTAGGAAAGGAAAGGAGGTGATGCTGCCCCACAATTCTTTGCGGCAGCGACAAAAAAAAGACGCACCGCACAGTCATTCACAACCACGCGGGGGATTAGGACGTATCTCAGATGAGCGTTTTGTATTCACTTCACTTCACTTCCTGTCCACCAGATGTCCTCAGACTTTCCCGCCTTTCCCCGTCACCTGACTGACCACACATAAACAGTCCTCACCTGTTCCCACTTCTGTCATCGTTATATTACAGCTGGCTCTCTAAGTATCATCATATAATATAAATCCAGGCTGTGTCGTCACGTCATCATGGATAAAATCAGACAGTGTGTGTGCACATTAAACATTAATGACATTGAAGCCACTCACCCCATCAGCCTCTTTTATTATGATCACCAGCTGAAGGATCAGAGCAACCAAGATGAGGATCTTCATGTTTGCAGCAGTGGAGAGCTGACACGGTGAAAAGAGGAGAACATGTCACACAGTATCTAACACACACTTACACACTGCAGCTGTGTTTGACTTAAACACTGAGATACAGTCATGACTTACCACTGATGTGTTTAGAAGATGGTGACTGTGTCGAGAAAGTACACACACACACACACACACACACACACACACACACACACACACACAGCAGTTAGTCTTTGTGTTGTAGATGCTTGGACTTATATGCATTATTAGATTGAGCATCCAGCACCCAGGACAGGACAGTCAGCAGTTAACCCAGCTGGCATGTCTTTGGACCGGCACACGGAGAACATGTGTGCAGTGGTGACCTAAAGGTTCGAGTCCGTCCTCCAGACCAGCGTGACAAGTGAGGAAAGTTCCCCTGATTTATACCCGACTGAGTGAGACACACGGAGCATGAAGCAGTGCTAACATGCAAACTTGATCAGCTCAGTGGTCAGTGTGCATCTGAAGCTCCGTTAGCAGCTTTGAATAAAGAATTTCAGTCAAAGACAAAACTGTGAAGAGTGTTTGCTCCTGAACTGCTGAGTGTGTGTAAATAATATCAAGTGTTCAGTCAGGACCTGCTCTGTGTGCAAAGTAAAGTAAATAAAGCTTTGCGTTGATATCTTGAGGAGCTCTCATCCCTGCCCTTTTCCACCTGTCCTCCACGCAGCCTCACTCTGTAACCAGCTAATGTCGTCCAGTGTGTGTGAAGCGCTCTCTGGGTTTATTGAACTCGTTGGACTGTCCTCTCATGCCGACTGGAAGCCTGTACTTGAACAGCTCAGCTCAATTGTTGGGTGGACTTGAAATATTCAGTTTAACTGTGCTAACCAGCTCGATAAGAGCAGCTCAGGTAACGTACTTTTCCAGCGCCACCAGAAAGGTAAGAACAAACTTTTAGCTTGCGAGCATTCATCACAGATCTTTTCAAATAAAGTGCTGAACAGATAAACTCGATAAATGTTTCAGCAGCTCTGAGAACTTTAAGGAGCTCAACATTGTTCATAGTTATGGATTTCTGTCCGTGCTCTGTTTCCATGTGTGCTTTCACATTAATGCACAAGAATTTAAGGCTTGCCCAACTTCATATTTTGAGGTTACAAATGATTAAAAGTTGGACCAGCTCGCTGGGATTACCTTGTAAACACACACACACACCTGACAGAACTGATTTTCACCTGCAACACGACCGGTTCAGCCAATCACAACCAGCGAGCTCCCTCATGAGCCCAAAGCAAGCCAGACAATTAAAGTGTAGTTTAAAATTCAGAGCAGGCAGTGTCCAGTCTGTGTGTTCCAGCTGTCACAGTACTTTAACAGAGGTCAGAGAAATCTTTGTCTTACCTTCTGCAGTGAGACGGTGGAAGCGTGTCGGCACAGACGAAGCTTTCTCCTTTTATACAGTAAAGAAGGTGTCTTGGTCCAGCCCTCGATGGCCTGTTCTCAGCCTCATTTGAATGTTTCCACATTCAGCAAAATGTTCATTACTGCTGAATGTTATCAAATACATTTACATACACGGTACGTGACTTTTAGCTCGTTCACACTCAGATCCATGTATTCTGACGTTAGCAGCTTCTTTAAGGAAACGTTACAGAGTACGTTAATACTGCTCAATGCCACAATGAGGGCGGCGTGACAGTGTGTTGGACTTTACAGTGCGCTGCAGTGAGTTCCTCAGGCCTCCAGCATCTCATATGTACAACTTGAACTTTATATCGAACTCAGCAGCCGAGTGCGTGGGTTCTCTCCGGGTTCTCCGGCTTCCTCCCACAGTCCAAAGACACTTATTCATTGGAGACTCTAAAAGTGTGACTGTGAGTGCGGGTGGTTGTTTGTCTCTGTGCGCCCTGTGATGCATATTGTACCTCGCCCAGAGCCCAGTACCAGCTGGGATCGGGCCAGCCAATCAGAACCTGTTCAGAGGTTACAGAAAATGGATCTATAGCCGAGTGAAGGCAGAGATTCTTTAGGGCTGATATTAAGTATTAAAGTTATGTAAAATTAAGAGTGTTGCTGCTTTTCCTCATTTCCTTTCCTTTCCAGTGTGTGACCTCAGACCTTAAGGCCTCCAGGTGGAGTCTGAAGTTGTGTGGAGAACGGACCAAAACAGCCCCATGACTGCGACCTGAGAGAGACTTTCCTGGTGGGTTTTGGTGCCAGCCTGGATAGAGACCAGGCTTCGGTACTGAAGACCAATCTAGAGGCCGGCAGTGAAGACAGGACTGATAAGGAGGCCGCTGGTGAAAACAGGACCCCTCTAGAGGCCAGCAACAAAGGCAGGACCACTATGGAGGCCAAAGGTCAGGACTGGACTGGACTCTCATCCACCACAGTGTAACTGTCAGAGGTCTGTCATGACATCTGATTAAAGTTTTGCATGTGCTCTGACACAAAGACGTTGAAGTGACAGTCAAAGGTAAGGAGGTACTTTGTGTTAACTGCCCATTGATAGAGAGCTCATCATAATAAAACTATAGAAAAGTCTGTTCTCTGTCAAACAGGAGCTGGAGCTCATTTGAATCAACGACACGCTGCTCAGATAAAGTTCAGCTGAACTCTTTGTGTAGTATTCAAATGAGACCTGTGGACACGTGGACTGCTCTGTCCTTCAGGTTATCTGCACCACATATAATAATTATAGTCTGAGAATCATAATAATGTTGGACTTCATCATTCTTGACACATTTCCTTTGAGGTCACTGCTGCTGAGAATAAGATGTGATGTGAAGGTTGTGCTCACATGTAGTTGCACAGGCTCAGGATTCAAGATTCAAATCTTTATTGTCTCATGCACAGAGAGCAAGTTTCACTGCACAGCAAACTGCTTTGTTCTCTGTCTCAACAATCACGGAATAAAACCGTGTTTTCCTCAAAGGTAGAACTCCTCTGAAGGTCGGAGGTGAAGTCAGGACCTCTGCGGAGGACAAAGGTCAGGACTGGAGGCTTCTTTAATAATCTGTCTCAAATGCTCATATGTTCATATTCTGTTTGCTGTGATAGTTGTGACCTGCTTGAAGGAGTTGTTTGGCTCAAACATTTTCCTCTGAGCTCATTTGATGTCCTGTCTTTGCTTTGGGTGACAGATCCCCCTGCTGGATACCTCCGGTCATGAAAAACTGTTCACATGAGGACGTCACCGTGACGCTTTTATTCTGAAACCTGTGATTTCACTGCAGTTAGCATCGGTCAACAGAGAGAGGCTGTTTGATAACAACAGCATTAATCCTCAGAGGAAATGTGAATTTAATTAAACGTGACTGCATAATGAAAAACAGTGTGAGGGTCAGGACTGAGGATACTGCACCCTGAAATACACTGTACACACACACACACACACACACACACACACACACACACACACACACACACACACACACATGCTACAGCTGCATACCGGAGCTGCAGATGTGCACAGCTGTAGAAACAGAGACAGACAACAAAAGATTTCACCGTCTAAGGAAATGTGTCAAGAATGATGAAGTCCAACATTATTATGATTCTCAGACTATAATTATTATATGTGGTGCAGATAACCTGAAGGACAGAGCAGTCCACGTGTCCACAGGTCTCATTTGAATACTACACAAAGAGTTCAGCTGAACTTTATCTGAGCAGCGTGTCGTTGATTCAAATGAGCTCCAGCTCCTGTTTGACAGAGAACAGACTTTTCTATAGTTTTATTATGATGAGCTCTCTATCAATGGGCAGTTAACACAAAGTACCTCCTTACCTTTGACTGTCACTTCAACGTCTTTGTGTCAGAGCACATGCAAAACTTTAATCAGATGTCATGACAGACCTCTGACAGTTACACTGTGGTGGATGAGAGTCCAGTCCAGTCCTGACCTTTGGCCTCCATAGTGGTCCTGCCTTTGTTGCTGGCCTCTAGAGGGGTCCTGTTTTCACCAGCGGCCTCCTTATCAGTCCTGTCTTCACTGCCGGCCTCTAGATTGGTCTTCAGTACCGAAGCCTGGTCTCTATCCAGGCTGGCACCAAAACCCACCAGGAAAGTCTCTCTCAGGTCGCAGTCATGGGGCTGTTTTGGTCCGTTCTCCACACAACTTCAGACTCCACCTGGAGGCCTTAAGGTCTGAGGTCACACACTGGAAAGGAAAGGAAATGAGGAAAAGCAGCAACACTCTTAATTTTACATAACTTTAATACTTAATATCAGCCCTAAAGAATCTCTGCCTTCACTCGGCTATAGATCCATTTTCTGTAACCTCTGAACAGGTTCTGATTGGCTGGCCCGATCCCAGCTGGTACTGGGCTCTGGGCGAGGTACAATATGCATCACAGGGCGCACAGAGACAAACAACCACCCGCACTCACATTCACACTTTTAGAGTCTCCAATGAATAAGTGTCTTTGGACTGTGGGAGGAAGCCGGAGAACCCGGAGAGAACCCACGCACTCGGCTGCTGAGTTCGATATAAAGTTCAAGTTGTACATATGAGATGCTGGAGGCCTGAGGAACTCACTGCAGCGCACTGTAAAGTCCAACACACTGTCACGCCGCCCTCATTGTGGCATTGAGCAGTAGTAACGTACGATGTAACGTTTCCTTAAAGAAGCTGCTAACATCAGAATACATGGATCTGAGTGTGAACGAGCTAAAAGTCACGTACCGTGTATGTAAATGTATTTGATAACATTCAGCAGTAATGAACATTTTGCTGAATGTGGAAACATTCAAATGAGGCTGAGAACAGGCCATCGAGGGCTGGACCAAGACACCTTCTTTACTGTATAAAAGGAGAAAGCTTCGTCTGTGCCGACACGCTTCCACCGTCTCACTGCAGAAGGTAAGACAAAGATTTCTCTGACCTCTGTTAAAGTACTGTGACAGCTGGAACACACAGACTGGACACTGCCTGCTCTGAATTTTAAACTACACTTTAATTGTCTGGCTTGCTTTGGGCTCATGAGGGAGCTCGCTGGTTGTGATTGGCTGAACCGGTCGTGTTGCAGGTGAAAATCAGTTCTGTCAGGTGTGTGTGTGTGTTTACAAGGTAATCCCAGCGAGCTGGTCCAACTTTTAATCATTTGTAACCTCAAAATATGAAGTTGGGCAAGCCTTAAATTCTTGTGCATTAATGTGAAAGCACACATGGAAACAGAGCACGGATAGAAATCCATAACTATGAACAATGTTGAGCTCCTTAAAGTTCTCAGAGCTGCTGAAACATTTATCGAGTTTATCTGTTCAGCACTTTATTTGAAAAGATCTGTGATGAATGCTCGCAAGCTAAAAGTTTGTTCTTACCTTTCTGGTGGCGCTGGAAAAGTACGTTACCTGAACTGCTCTTATCGAGCTGGTTAGCACAGTTAAACTGAATATTTCAAGTCCACCCAACAATTGAGCTGAGCTGTTCAAGTACAGGCTTCCAGTCGGCATGAGAGGACAGTCCAACGAGTTCAATAAACCCAGAGAGCGCTTCACACACACTGGACGACATTAGCTGGTTACAGAGTGAGGCTGCGTGGAGGACAGGTGGAAAAGGGCAGGGAGGAGAGTTCCTCATTTAAATGTGAATGCAAGGTTTTATTGCACAGTGTTGCCATATCATAAAAGAAGTTATTTTATGACACTTTGCACACAGAGCAGGTCCTGGCTGAACACTTGATATTATTTACACACACTCAGCAGTTCAGGAGCAAACACAGTTTTGTCTTTGACTGAAATTCTTTATTCAAAGCTGCTAACGGAGCTTCAGATGCACACTGACCACTGAGCTGATCAAGTTTGCATGTTAGCACTGCTTCATGCTCCGTGTGTCTCACTCAGTCGGGTATAAATCAGGGGAACTTTCCTCACTTGTCACGCTGGTCTGGAGGACGGACTCGAACCTTTAGGTCACCACTGCACGCATGTTCTCCGTGTGCCGGTCCAAAGACATGCCAGCTGGGTTAACTGCTGACTGTCCTGTCCTGGGTGCTGGATGCTCAATCTAATAATGCATATAAGTCCAAGCATCTACAACACAAAGACTAACTGCTGTGTGTGTGTGTGTGTGTGTGTGTGTGTGTGTGTGTGTGTGTGTACTTTTCTCGACACAGTCACCATCTTCTAAACACATCAGTGGTAAGTCATGACTGTATCTCAGTGTTTAAGTCAAACACAGCTGCAGTGTGTAAGTGTGTGTTAGATACTGTGTGACATGTTCTCCTCTTTTCACCGTGTCAGCTCTCCACTGCTGCAAACATGAAGATCCTCATCTTGGTTGCTCTGATCCTTCAGCTGGTGATCATAATAAAAGAGGCTGATGGGGTGAGTGGCTTCAATGTCATTAATGTTTAATGTGCACACACACTGTCTGATTTTATCCATGATGACGTGACGACACAGCCTGGATTTATATTATATGATGATACTTAGAGAGCCAGCTGTAATATAACGATGACAGAAGTGGGAACAGGTGAGGACTGTTTATGTGTGGTCAGTCAGGTGACGGGGAAAGGAGGGAAAGTCTGAAGACATCTGGTGGACAGGAAGTGAATGACAGTGGAAGCAGAGAGGCTGAGTGTGATACATTGAGTACACCGTCACAAGGTCATAAGGAAAGATGTGAAGGAGAGGTGATAAGGAGTTAGGAGAAGACGACTGCTCTTAGACTCAGACTAGGTCATCTGTGGTAAATCAACATTTCACACTAACTAACTAACCTTTTAACTGCGTTTCTTTAGGCTGGAGACGTCGCTGCCAAAGGATCTGAGGACACGGAGAACACTCTTACTGTGAGGCAACAGTGTTACTCACTGCGGCACTGTGCTGCTTTAACAGCATCACTGTTTAAGATTTGTTGCATTTCCCACCGCTGCTGCAGAGTGTGTGAGAGAACTACAGTCCACATCCTGTGCTGGGATGGATAAGTGTCATATTAACAATGAAAAAGACAATCAAGATGTGTGTGACAAGACATCATCACTGAGCTGGAAGGCTTTTGTCATATTTTGTATGAAGTATTAGTCGTAGTATTTCTTCTTTCTGTCTGCTGTGCCCTGATATCTGAGCATCAAAGTACTACTGCACCTCATGTTTGATCACATCATCAAGTTTCATCATTTGGTATCAGCTCTCTGTGTTCATCATGTCACAGGGACGATCAGAGCAGACTGTGAGGCAGCCCGCAGGACAGCTTAACAGATCTATGGAGTAAACTACAGGCAGACAGGCCAGTAGGAAGGCAGACGGGTCGGCGCAGGTCCAGATAGAGACAACAGACACTCAAACACGCAAAGGACGGCATCTGGTGGACAGGAAGTGAATGACAGGGGTTAGAGGAAGTGGAAACAGAGAGGGTGACACATTATCGATTAATGGGGTTAGGAACCTATTAACTAATGTAGTAACTGTTTCCATTCATATTTTTATTCAGGGCACTGCTTATGTGTTTCAGTCTGAGAGTCAGGACAGCTACGACAGTGTGAGGTGTGTGTTCACCGTCAGGAAGGCAAAGTTTAACCTTCACTTGTTCTGTGTTTTTCACAGAAAGAGGAAAACGCTCAATACCTTGAAGGACTGAGAAACGCAGTCATGAAGAAAGGAGGAGTAAAAACACAATGAAGAATGCACTAATGAACCTAAATCATCAAATGAAACAAGATGGCAGGCAAAGAGGACGAGCACCTCCAGCAGCCGACTAACAAGTCTGTTGTCAGCCTGCTCTCCTCTCTTCTTTCCTCACATGATGATGGAAATAAAAAATAAAAATGAATGAACTGTTGGCCTTTTCTGTCATTATTCTTCTTATTAATCATTATTATTACTGATCATACTTCCATCTGTCCTTGTACACTGTAACTGTTGGCAGCCAGACAAAGTACACAAGACACACACAGACTGTGTATCGTGTTATTGGCTGTAATAAACACACTAAGACTGAAGCAGGAGGTCAATCTGAAGAGTCACTGCACAAATATAGAAATATGTATCTGTATATATGTAGAAAGGAACCAGGTGAACAGTCTCAGACAGAAAGATCTGACAGCTTTCAGAATAAAAGCGTCCTCGTGTGAACAGTTTTTCATGACCGGAGGTATCCAGCTGATATTATAAAACAGAATATTAAAATATGAGCATTTGAGATTTTCAGTACACGCTCAGAAGATAACGGGTCTTTAAGAGGAGCCAGGACCAGAACTCATCTTTGGTGATGGCTCACGATTATTAAATCATCGATTCATCTGCAGATCATTTTCAAGTTTAATTAATTAAACTCAGAATATTAGCTTCATTATAAGAGTTAGAAAGGCGTATATAAACATATGCATATACTGTACAGTGTATATATGGATGGGGTGTGTTGATGAACTCCAGTCCAGCAGGTGTCAGTGTTGTTAGCTTGACTTACTTTATCTCATGTCTGTAGCTTTAAACACAGAACACTTCCTGTTATCTGCCTGACATGAAGCTGGAGGTACAGTGAAGGCAACACGGTGTGTGTGTTTGTGTTGATGTGTGTGAGTCAGCTGCTGCCACATACAGTACATTCAGTGTGTGTGAAAGCTCTGGGTTTTATTGTCTGGGTGGATTTGTGAGTGAGGTAAGTGAACACAGATTCTGCTGCGTTCATGTGTCACATTTTAACCTTCATATGCTGTTGACTGCTTCAATCTACAGCAACATCACAGAAATCAGTTTGTTGTGATTTAGTGTCTCCAGTTTCAGAGTGTAATCCCACTGTGGACAGCTGTACTCGAGTATTTGTTCTGATTACATTACTGACTAGTCCAGCAGCAGTCAGCCAGCTCGGCGCCTGTCTTTCAGCCTTTTATTTCACCAAGCTCTCACCAACCACTAAAAGTCAGTCCCAGATTTACTCTTGTCCGGCGGCTTCTTGCTCGCTCACTCTCTCCTTTTCTCTTCTTAGCTTCCTCCGTCAGCTTCAGGACGGCTCCGGTTCTAGCACGACCGGCTCTCTTTGGCTCTCTTCTTCTGCTGTCACGGAGAGTTGAGGCGGAGCAGCCAGAGGACATCAGAGGAAAACCAGAAAACATTTTCTCCATAAAATCTGATCCAGTTTCACCAGAATCAGTCACCTGATCACAGGTCACCTGATCACAGGTCAGTGTGGATCAGCAGGAGGTAAAATCTGTTTAGTTTATGACATATAATGTGACATGTAATGTGCTTCAGCTCTTCAGCTCAGACCTGAAATGAAACAGGAGTACCAGGATCTCGTCCTGCAGGCGTGTGGTGCTTCATCTCTGCGTGTCGGTGCAAAGATCCAGACTCTGTGGAGCGGCTACGGGGAGATAGTCAGGCTGCACCTGGAGGGCTGCGACCGGCCCTCTGTGGTCGTCAAACATGTCAAGTTTCCGGAGGAGGCCGAGCACCCCGGAGGCTGGAACACAGATCGATCCCACAGACGTAAAGTGAGATCCTACCAGGTGGAGACGCACTGGTACAAGAACTATTCCACCAATCAGAGCTGTCGGATCCCTGCCTGTCTGGCTGCCTGTTCCCATGGAGACGAGATGCTGATCGTCCTGGAGGATCTGGATGCGGTTGGTTACGATCAGAGAAGGTATGACGTGTATGATGTGAAATGTTTGTGTCATATATTTAGATATTTTCTTAAAGGTTCTTTGTTGTTTCTTTGTAGGACGAGTGTGAAGGACGGAGAAATAAAGGCCTGCCTCAGCTGGCTTGCCCACTTCCACGCTCTCTTCCTGGGCGTGGCGCCGGAGGGCCTGTGGCCCGTCGGTACCTACTGGCACCTGGAGACCCGTCCAGACGAGCTGGAGGCCATGGACGACGCCAAGCTCAAAGCGGCCGCTGGCAACATTGACGGGATACTCAACGAATGTCGCTTCAAGACCGTCGTTCACGGAGACGCCAAGTTGGCCAACTTCTGTTTTTCCCGGAGTGGACAGGACGTGGCAGCTGTGGACTTTCAGTATGTGGGCGGGGGATGTGGGATGAAGGATGTTGTGTATTTTTTAGGAAGCTGCATGGAGGAGAGGGAGTGTGAAAAGAGAGTGCCGGGCCTGCTGGACTTCTACTTCACAGAATTAAAGCGATCTGTGAAGAAGGATGTGGACTTTGCTGCTTTGGAGGAAGAGTGGAGGGAGATGTTTGCGTTCGCTTGGACTGATTTTCATCGCTTTCTCCTGGGATGGATGCCCGGACACTGGAAGATCAACCGCTACAGTAAACAGTTGACCAAGGAGGTTCTGAACAAACTGAAACTGTAACAACACTGAAGCATGTTCATCAAACCCCTTCTGGATTAATAAAAGCTTTTTGAAAATTCTCACAACCTTTACAGATTTTTCTGAATTTGCCTGATGCACAGACTATTGAAAAGCATTATAATCAGTTTATTAAAACTTTTAGGAAGATGTACACTCAAGTTGCATTCTTGGCTGAGATAATCCTCCAAACATTCTTTCTAACCAGCTTATACTTCGTAAAATAAAAAAATATGTATATATTTTTTAATTATGTCTGTCAGAAGAACACCCTGATGTAAACACACATTAAAACTAACCTATAGTGCAGTAAATGTGTTAAAGTTAAACCAATGAGCTGCATTTAAATTAAACCTGTGCAAAGATATTTACAGTAGAAAACTATAAAATAAATATAGACTAACATGTTTTGATATATAAAAATAAGAAATAGAAATCTATATTTTGCTCTCCATCTATGTATCCACAGTAAAGTACCTTTTCTTTTTTAATGTGTTTTCTGACTTGTGTGTCCTGATCCGGACCCTCCTCTACATTATATATATATGTATATGTATATATATGCATACTGCGTGTTTGTATTATTGTGGAGTACAGTGTGGCATCAGCATTAAACTTAGTTTATGGGGGGAAAGTGATAAAAGTTGCTTTAATGCGCCCTTTAAATATCAGTAAATAAGCGCTTCGTGTAAAAGTAATTTTATTTATTTCAGGTAATTTTGTTAAACTCGTTAAATCGACACTTCTAACCGGATAAACGTCCCGTTATGACTTCTTATTTATTTATTTATTTATTTTCCGATCAGCTGTTTTGAAAAAGACGATGACGTAACTTCCGCTTTCACACCCGACATTACAACAACAAGGCGAGCCGAGCCGAGCCGAGCTGAGCTGGGGGACGACGAAGAGACGACGGTACCGTGAAGAGCGAGCAGGTACGCGGTCAGAGCTCTCTGCAGACACCGTCAGACTTCTCCGTTCACGGGTTTGGACCGTTTAACGCGTTGTCACGGCGGGAAACGGGTCGCCACGACAACCGAGGAGCTAACGTTAGCCACCGAAGCTTAGCTGCCCATATACAGACAACAGTCTCGTGACGTGTCGGTTTGTGGACGTCACGTGTTAATTGGTGTAATTAGTTAAGTTAACCCGGGTTAGTTAAGCCTGGCTCGGCGGTCTGAAGTAGTTTTGAGGTCACTGTGCGTGGAAGGTGTCAGGAAGTGACGTTACCCTCACCTGTGTGAGCCGGGCTGTAGCTCAGGTGGGACAGCGGGTCGTTCACGAGTCACATGATCGGCGGTTCGATCCCCGGTTTGAGCAAGATACTGAAAACAGCGACAGTAATTAAATACACACATACATGCTGCTCGGTCCTCTGCCATTATGTCCGTAGAGCCCCCAGCTCCGGTTCTGGCACGACACCGGTCATGTTATCTCCCAAAAACCTCCTCCTCCTCTTCTTCTTCTTCTTCTTCTTCTTCTTCTTCTTCTTCTTCTTCTTCCTCCCAGTGGCCCATAACGCCCGTGGTGCAAACTGTTAACAGTCTGAGCTAACAGCAGCTACATTGGGCAGTTTACTTCACTGTCCACCAGGAAAGTCTGTAAATTAGCTTCTTGTTTTTGTATCGGCTGGTCGCAGTCGTCCGCAACTTAAAGAAACATTAATTAATGTCGCATTACGACAAAATGAAATTTGTTTTTCTGTTGTCACATGACCGTCAGTGTCGTCACATGACCGTCAGTGTCGTCACATGACCGCCAGTCTTCTGTCTTTAAATATTTAAAATGTACTCTTTCTGTCTTTCCATCAGAAACCTGAAGAATTCTTCTCATCGATATATAAACTCCACCAACCTCCACCCGAGATGAGGTCGATGTTGTAGCAGGGGAGCCACCCCACCGCACACATACACACACACACACACACACACACACACACACTCTCTGCAGGGACTGGTTTAGGTGTGCTGAGTCCAGCATGGAGAGGATCTGAGGGAAGCGTTCTCCTCAGGTGAAGTCCTGAGCTGTGACACGAAGCTCTCCTGAGCTCAGATTCTTCAGAGGCCGCCCTGCTTGTAATATGAGCCATGGACGCTGGGGCACTCGACAGTCCCGTGACTCTGGTCATTAAGGCCCCCAACCAGAAGTATGAAGACCAGACCATCAACTGCTTCCTCAACTGGACGGTGGAGAAGCTGAAGAGTCACATCTCCAACGTTTACCCCAGCAAGCCGGTAAGCAGCTCTCACGTTTCGACAGCAGAAAAACTCGTCAGCAGCTAGTAATCACACGATCACATGATCTGATCAGCACTTTATTTATTGGTGTTAAAGTTGTTTTTTCCTTAAAGTTCATTCCCGCCCTCCTCGGGAAAACTCTGGAAGCGTTTGTTGAAGTTTGAGGTTAATTTTAGCTGCGAGCTCTCTCCCAGTATCACTTCTCAGTTTATATCTGAGGGAGTTATATTTTTATCACGCGCCTCGCCTGGTTCCAGAGAAAAGATCACTAGGCGGCTCAGCTGTGCTGGCCTGTTGCTCTTCCTGTGTTGACGTCACTGTGTCGCCCTCTCTGCGCTCTGGTTGTGCTGCAGCTCTCCAAAGATCAGCGGCTGGTGTACTCGGGAAGGCTCCTTCAAGATCACCTCCAGCTCAGAGACGTGCTCCGAAAGGTGAGAGCTGCAGTTTGCAGCGCCTAACGTTGGTCAGTCAGCTCATTTCATACGTAGTGAAACAAGCAGAGTTCGAATGTGTTGTTTTGTCCAACGAACACATGAGATGAGTTAGACTTTATTGATGCCACAGCGGGGAAATGATTCACCTGTTAGTCACAGCGTGAAGTCTAAAACGTTAAAGATGATTGTTCTGACTGCGCTGAATAAACATCATACGCACGGCTCTCACTGCCGTGGTCCAGAGGATTAAATGCTCTTATTGTGAAGGGTTAGTGTCTGTAGTTATGTGTCCGTTCTCTGACGCAGCACGTCTCTCTGTGCTGTGAGCCAACCCAGACAAAAGCTGATCTGCTGTGATTTACCAACAAAGGCCGAGCATTGTGTCTGAACTCTGGACGCTTCCACGCTAATCCTTCCTCTGTCTCTCTCTCTTTTGTCTCTCTGCCTCCTCTTCCTCCTCCTCTTCCTCCTCCTCTCCTTCCTCCTCTTCCTCTCCACATCCTCGGCTCGCGCCCTGACCTCGTCGACCCACAGCAGGATGAATACCACATGATGCACCTGGTGTGTGCCTCTCACAGCCCCCCGGCCTCGCCCACGCCTCGGAGCCCCTCCTCGGCCAACCCTTCCTCTTCCTCTTCCAGCGTGAGTGACCCGACAAAACAAAACACACAATGAGACGCAAAATTCTGCTTAGTCAGACATTTAAGGGAGCTGGTGACCCGCGCCGAGTCATTCAGGGCTTCACGAGCTAAACAACACGACACGCGTCCTCAGCTTGTGATTCGTGTTCATGTCTCGTCACTCAGAGTTCAGACACCGGCGCCGCCTCACCTGCCGCCACGCCCAGTCAGGACAGTCAGCCAGCCTCCTCTTCTGTCCCAGGAAGTTATGAAGGCCTGAGGTATCGTGGCGGCTTCGCCCAGTACGACCCTCAGAGCCCCGCTGGCGTCCCGCAGTGGTAAGATATAAACTGAGCTGCTGTGCTCGTCAGACTAGAGAGTAGTTTGATTACTTTTCATACTTTGAATAACTCATGATGTTCGTCCACAGGCCGGATGGAGCCCAGGTCCCTCTGCAAGGCGGCCTGCCTGCCAACATGCCCCCTCACCCCATGTACATGCCCATGCAGATGCTGTGGTGGCAGCAGATGTACGCACACCACTACTACATGCAATAGTAAGTTCAGGATCTTTACTCTAATTGTTCTATTGTAAATATCAATAAAATGATGAACTCCGCCCGGTCAGCTGCTCCATCGACATTCCCAGAGCCCAAAGTTACACGAATCACCTGATCACAAATCACCTGATCACAGGTCACCTGATCACAGGTCACCTGATCACAGGTCAGTGTGATCAGCAGGAGTTTTAAATCCTCTGTTCTGTCCTTTCCTTCCTTCCTCTCCTCACCTCCTCTCCTCAGCCAAGCAGCAGTAGCTGCCTCTCAGCCTCCCAGCACCTCTGCTCCTTCCTCTCCCACCTCCTCCTCCTCCTCCTCACCCCATCCACCCGCCCAGCCCAACGAAGCCGCGCAGCCCCCGCTGGGGCCCAACCCGGACCCCAACCCTTTACCCGAGAACCAGCCGGCCAACCCCAACATCCAGATGAACGCGCAGGGCGGGGCGGTGTTAAACGACGACGAGCTGAACCACGACTGGCTGGACTGGTTGTACACGGTGTCTCGCGCCGGCGTCCTGCTCAGCATCGTTTACTTCTACTCCTCCTTCAGCCGCTTCGTGATGGTGGTCGGAGCCATGCTGCTCGTCTACCTGTGAGTTAGACGTGTTGGTTTGAGTCCGGTCCAGTTCACTGAAGGCGTTTTAAAGTGTGTCACGTCTCTGTTTCCCCCCTCAGACATCAGGCCGGCTGGTTTCCCTTCAGACTGGAGCAGCAGAACCTTCGAGGAGGAGAACGAGCCAGAGCTCCTCAGGAGGAAGCGGAGAGACACCAGGACATCCAGGAAATGGTGAGTTTGACTTCCGTCTATCTGCTGCACGGTGGACCAACGAACCACAGAGCGGTGCCCGGGGAAATTCAGGCGCAAACGTCGACCAGATAACTTTTTTACTGAGACTTCAAGCAGCATCAAATCTGTGCAAAAAGACCAGAACACAGCCAGTTATCGTGCGATTATCTCCTCTGCCTGTCTGTCACGTCTCCTTCTATGAATTTCCAAAACAGTCTGTGAGTCTTAAAATGTGCTAAAAAGCCAAATCAAGTGTTCAGATGAAGTAAATAATCGGGCCGCCCTCCTGTGTCCCAGGAACGTCTGATGGATGAGGGCATAGAGGACGACGACAGCGGTGAGGAAGGAGGTGGAGGCCCTGACGACCAGGCCCAGGCTGCTGCTGCTGCTCTCCCCGAGCCGAGCTTCCTCACCACGGCCTGGTCCTTCATCAGCACCTTCTTCACCTCGCTCATCCCCGAGGGACGGCCCCAGCCGGCCAACTAGACCGGGCCTCCCGAGCTCTGCCAGCAGGTACCGCTCTGCAGAAGTGTCACACTCCACACCTTCGTCTGTCTTTCATCTTCAGACCTTCCCGCCTCCTACACGCTGCCAACAAACGGACAAACAGACAAACAGACGCCGAGCGTGCAGGAGACATAACGGACATTTAGAAAATAAACATCACGTCGTGCTAACGGAGTAAAGGCTTCAGTAGTTTTGTTTTTAAATGTATTTAAGCTGACGGTGAGTTCACTGAGCCGTGACGATGGTGAGAAGCTGTCTTCCATTTTAAGCAGTGAGAGAGATTCATGGAGGGTCGAGAGCCGAGAGAGCCGGTCAGAAATCAGACATTTTCATGAGGGCACGCAGTGTGCGTCGTGACACTGCAGCTACTGAAGCACATCGTTTTCCCACTTTGTGTATTTCAACATTATCTATTCACACATGTAAGTATATGCATCTTTAATTCCTCAATATGCTTTTTTCAATAAAAGAATCTCGCTTCGGTCCGACTCGCCTGCTGTCCTTTACTTCCTGCTGTTCAGTCTGACGTCCTGCAGGTGGCGGCACTCGCACACGGACGTGGCTCGAGGTCGGACGGACTGTGGAGAGGAAGAGCCGACGTTCAGGAAGTTTACGTTTGTTTCTGCTTCTTCATGAACTCGACTGCAAACTTTTTATCATTTTCTGTTATTCTATGTTTTTATTAACGAGAATATTCAGCATCAGACGTTTCATCTTCATCTTTGTCACATCTCAGTAAATTATGACGTGAACGATAGAACCGAGTCTTTAAATCACACAAGAGGGAGAACGAAGCCTCACTACAGAGTCTGCACATTTTAAATAAACCTGGACGTAGTCTCTGTGACGTCCCACAGACTGTCTAAAACCTGGATGTAGTCTCTGAGACGTCCCACAGACTGTCTAAAACCTGGACGTAGTCTCTGTGACGTCCTACAGACTGTCTAAAACCTGGACGTAGTCTCTGTGACGTCCCACAGACTGTCTAAAACCTGGACGTAGTCTCTGTGACGTCCTACAGACTGTCTAAAACCTGGACGTAGTCTCTGAGACGTCCTACAGACTGTCTAAAACCTGGACGTAGTCTCTGTGACGTCCTACAGACTGTCTAAAACCTGGACGTAGTCTCTGAGACGTCCCCGCAGACTGTCTAAAACCTGGACGTAGTCTCTGAGACATCCACAGACTGTCTAAAACCTGGACGTAGTCTCTGAGACGTGCCTTGCTCGAGGGTCCGGTGGTGCAGGGACGTGTTCTAACATCAGTGTCCTCTAAAGTTGAAGCCGCTGGCTAACGGCTCACGGCGCTCTGACACTCTCCTCACAGATAGAGGGAGGTGAGCGGGGAAGCAGCTCAGACAGCGATGCACTTCAGAGAGTCCTCCAAAACCCCCTAATCAAATGACCATGGATTTTTGTGTAGTTGGTCGTAGAAGGCCCAATTAATTATGCATGACAGCGGCTTGACGGCCATTTGATTTCGTTACGCGCGGCCCCTCCGAGCCGCCGATCCAATCAGGTTAGCGTCCCCCCCCTTCCACCGCTCTCTGCGCGGGGTTAGACTCCCCTTATCAGAGGGAGAGATTTCTTTAAGAGGGTGTTTGGGGTCTTGTAGGACATTTCATCATCATAATAAGTCCTTGTTATGCAGCCGGCTCTCTCCGGTTTCCCTGCTATCAGGCTTCGTTGTCTTTGGAGATGCTGCAGTTGGGCTGGACACATGCCACAGAGATAGACTGAGTTTATTAGGTAAACACGGAGGAGACGGGATGAGATAGAGTGTGTGACACCTGGAAAGACGGGATGGTGATGCACTGTAGCACCTGCTTTCAGTAAAAGTGCCCCGACTGAGCATGTGCAGTAAAGATTTACGTGGATCTCCCCGTCCGTGGTCCAGAATATCGTCCAAAGATTCAGAGAAGCACAAAATGTCTGCACGCGAGAGACGAGGCCCAAAACACTGACGGGCCGTGACCGTCGACCCGCTCCGACGTAGTCTCTGTGACATCCCCGCAGACTGTCTAAAACCTGGACGTAGTCTCTGTGACGTCCCCGCAGACTGACTAAAACCTGGACGTAGTCTCTGTGACGTCCCCGCAGACTGACTAAAACCTGGACGTAGTCTCTGAGACGTCCCCGCAGACTGACTAAAACCTGGACGTAGTCTCTGTGACGTCCCCGCAGACTGACTAAAACCTGGACGTAGTCTCTGAGACGTCCCCGCAGACTGTCTAAAACCTGGACGTAGTCTCTGTGACGTCCCCGCAGACTGTCTAAAACCTGGACGTAGTCTCTGTGACGTCCTCGCAGACTGACTAAAACCTGGACGTAGTCTCTGTGACGTCCCCCGCAGACTGTTAAAACATGGCGTAGTCTCTGTGACGTCCCCCGCAGACTGTCTAAACCTGGACGTAGTCTCTGTGACGTCCCCGCAGACTGTCTAAAACCTGGACGTAGTCTCTGTGACGTCCCCGCAGACTGTCTAAAACCTGGACGTAGTCTCTGTGACGTCCCCGCAGACTGTCTAAAACCTGGACGTAGTCTCTGTGACGTCCCCGCAGACTGTCTAAAACCTGGACATAGTCTCTGAGACGTCCCCGCAGACTGTCTAAAACCTGGACGTAGTCTCTGTGACGTCCAGGTTTTAGACAAACTGTCCACCAAGCTGTACACAGAGGACAAACTCTCGGATCAGGACTTCTACATGTTCTCTAACGCTGTCCTCTTTCATCTGGACACTCGAGGACGCCTTGAGGACAGAATTAGGATGTAGAAAAGTGAACGTGACACGTCCTTCACATCTCAAGTGGAAATGAAGTCTGAAGTGTAATTTCAGAGTTTTAAAAACAGTCATATCTTCATGTGTCCAGCGTCTCGTACAAACTCCGGCATGTGTCAGAGGTAATATCGTGTCACGCGTTAAACGGATTTTCTCGACTGCGTCGGACACTGAGAGCAGAAACACTGCTCGTAATCCTCCGACTCTAAAACACACAGACATGTCGTGATTAACGTGATTATCTCCTGATTCGATTGATTCCCAAATGTAACGAATGCATCAGCTCGTAGTTCAGACGTGACGTTTGCAGCCTCGCTGCTGTGTGTGATCACATGTGAACGTAGCTTAGCTCAGTTTACATCGTCAACTGAAATTTAAGATGTAATTCCATCGCAGCGTCCTTTCAGCAACTACACCACAAGGTGGCGCTAAATCCTGCACACTGGACCTTTAAGTCGGTGTAACGTTGAAGCCGCTGCAGCAGCCTCGGCGGACAGGAAGTGAGACTGTTTTGTCAGGAAGTCCTGTCGTCTCCGCTCGTCCTCCGCCAACTTTGCTTTCACGGTGTCCGTCCTCCTTTGTTCGGCAACAGGTTTCACATTTCACCACAAACTCCTGCGTGTGTTTTGATCCTTTGTCCTCCTCCTGCAGCACTTTGTGGCCTGTTTGTTAAAAGCACTTTATCGCTAAATTTGACTTGGCACGTCTTGTCGGGGGAGATTGCGGCTGATGAGACTCTTGACCTGCAGATAAAACATCCATTAAGTGGTTTTTGTCTGGAGGGTGGAGGCTGGAGGGCGGAGGGGGGGTGAATCTCTACTCTTAGCCTTATTAGCATATTGTTAGCCATTTGTAAGATGGTGCAGCAATGGATACACACCGCCAGTCACCACGCCATAAAGAACCACCTCTCACTCTGCTGCCGCGCTAAATGTCGTCTCCGACATTGTAATGCTCGCCGGCTGTCCTCCGCCAAGCGGCCCAACGACCGCTAAAAGCCGGAGGGACGGAAAAAAAGGGCCAAGATGCAAAATTGATGGAAATGACATTAGATTCAGCTCATGCTCCTCACTGTGTAAATTATGCCCCAAAATGGACTCTCTGGCCCGACTGTTGGCTCCAATTTGTTAGGCCATACCTCACGGTGGCTCGCCTTGCCCTTCCCCTCTCCCTTTAATCCAATCAGAGCCACACTGGATGTTATTTATTTGTTTATTTATTTATTTTCGAAGGATGTAACCGATTCTTATCGGGGCCGGAGTGGGGCCTTCTTCCTGGTGAAACGGTGACTAACGTCCAGCCATCGATCCGTCAGTTCGTCTTGCGGTGGCGGGTGATGGTTCTGGTGATAGACTGTGTGCGTGTGTGTGTGTGTGTGCACTGTACTGGAGTCAATAGTGCAGATATGGGTGTGTTTTCAGTCCATGAACACTAACCAGGTTCATACAAACATGATTTCATTGTTTTATTTCTTTCTTTTGCTCAGAATTGAAGTTTTATTCAAACGAGCTTGTAACGTTTGTGCTCGGAACAAAAAGCCTAAAATGTAAATCTGCTGCGTTCATGCATTAGGACGTTATGATGCATCATCCCAGAGCTGACTTTAATATTTTAACAGCTGCTCAGCGTTTTAGTTTCGCTGATTCGATTTGTTTATGCACAGAATACATTTATCTGCGAGCTCGTTTCTGCTCCGTCCTCCATGTCGTCGTCCTCTTGGGTTTGACCTTCTAACTTCTTTTTGCAGAACAGACCTTCGAGTTCGGTGAAGATGAAGCCGGTCTTATTCTCTGCGTCTGTTATCCTGGAATTATCTAAAAAATGAATGAACTCTGTTTGTTAGGGACTATTTTTCTTTAGAGGCGGATTAATACACATTTATCAGCTGTAGTAAACATGAAGTCAGAAGCAAGTTATTTCTTTGCCTCTGTAAACTTTTATATTAAATATAATTATTACACACACACACACACACACTCTCACTGCTGTCTGCTCGTGTGTGTCTCCGTCCCGGTCCGGCGCGCTGCCGTTAACGAGGAGAGTGATTAGTTAACAGTGAACAGGTGTGCTAATCGCCTCACCTGAGCCTCTCCACAGCTCTCTGCTGCAGCGATGCAGCTCCACGTTATTTAGAGAAATATGAATGAACACACGTCGTGTACGTGATTCAGAGAAGTCACCACAGTCTGTATATTACAGAGAGAGAGAGGAAGAGAGAGGAAGAGAGAGGAAGAGAGAGGAAGGGAGAGGAAGAGAGAGGAAGAGAGAGGAAGAGCCAACCAGCATCTGCTACAGGTGAGACGACACCTGAACTCACTGAACTTTTAGTAACAGTTTCCAGCCTCGTCTTGCAGACTCAGTCTGTTTATTTCTTCATGTAAGCTGCACAGACGTGATGCACATTACAAAGACAGGCCGAGCTCGTACTGCCTGCAGCTGACCAGCAGGTGGCGCTGCAGGACATGTTTATGGTCAGCATGAAGCTTCACAGACAGTTTGTGTGTTGGCCTCTTTAACTTTTACTCATGAACTAGAAGAAGGTGAAATAAATGAAATGAAACGTTTCAGTTTTGAAATGACTTCATGATTTAATTTATTTCTGACAGTCTGTGATTCATCGAGACAGAAAAGTGAACATTAACGTCATCAGTGAAAAAAAAGGAAAGTTCAGGTGCTGATAGATATTTTTTTTTTTTTTTTTACAAATAACTAGTTTGTTTTTTTCTTCTTTAAATGTGATTTAATACATTACACATAATTTCCAGAGAGCAAAATAAATATATTGCACTTAAAAATCATCAAAACACAACCTGCCGCGTGTTCGTGTGACGGCATACAAAAAGAAAACTCTTTAAAAAGACGACTGTGTTTCAGCTGCTGAGTCACTGTTTGCAATAAACGCATCGTCATCAAATATATTGGACCGTGTCTGTTTGGACGTCTCCATCAGAAGTCGCTCGCTCCGTCGGTTATTCTCCGTTTGAATTATTAATGTTGTTATTTTTATATTTTTGGGCTGACGGTTGAATTTGTTTGATAAATAAACTTCGACGTCACAGTTTCTGATTTAACGTAAACATTTTCCTTTTTTAAAATTTGTTTCTTATTGGCCGACACACACACACACACACACACACACACACGTCTGATAGGTCAGCTCTAGTTGTCAGGACAACAGCTGTGTGATAAGATGGCGTCTTCATGCACGTGGCGTGGTCATTGTTTCCAGGTGTGGACGGTCCTGTCGACACGCCACGCTGCCGCCATGAATCAGCTCGATCACACACACCGCCCGCCGAGAGGCTGCGGCCTGCGGACGGCGTGTTTCCTGCAGAGCGGCAGGAACAGATTTCACTGTGAGGTTGACCCGGTGTCGGTTAAAGGCCCGGTCACACACGTGCTGGTCAAACAATCATTAGCTACAGAGGCCAGGCTGTAAACATGTTTGTCTGCTGTCTAACATGGGGACTTATGGAGACTGACTCACTGCTGCAGCCAGCCTCAGGTGGACGTTTGAGGAACTGCAGCTTTAGTTTTTGGATTTTGATTTTTTTGGTGTGACCGGGCCTTTCAAAATAAAAGCCTTCATCCGTGTGGGCTCGTATGACCAGCGTGTTCGTCTACTGCGGTCAGCATGCGTCCTATGATTTATTTATTTTTGCACTCTACAGTGAGTGAATGTTTCCTTTTGTACAATGAACTTTAACATTGAACTGTACACATGGCTGCCTGTAGAAAACAGAGGAAAGCTGAGATGGATGAAATGTTCACAGACGGCGGAGACCTCGGAGTCAGGACGGACCGAGGATCCACTTCCTGTCCGAGCCCGAGCATGCTCCTCCTCCTCGCCTTACTTTGGGTTTTAGAGTTCGCGTTGAGGTTGGAAGTGTTTGTACAATGTCAACAAAGTGTTCGTAGAAACCACAGGACCTGCTGGCTCTGGATCGTCCTCTCCACCTCACGCTGCAGGTGAACTATTTACAAAGACCGGGGGGAGGGATACAAACAGGATGAGGAGTGATGAGCCGGAGTGGAGGAGTAGCGGGTTGCACTGGATCGAGGACGTCAGAGCGAGGATCGGCTGCCGCCTCCTCTCCCAGGACGGAGTCATACAAAGGGCGTCATGACCGTGGAGGAGTGGCGCAGTCCCTGGATGGCGGCGTAAGGCCCCTGCTGGAAGTAATGGTGGTAGCGCGGCATGTGGAAGGAAGGGAAGGACGGCCCGCTGCCCTGCATGGTTCCAGCCAGAGCGCCGGGCGTCAGCGGCATGCCCAGCCGGCTGTAGGGGGGCAGGGAGCCCTGGATGGGGTGAGGCAGGGAGGCCGTGCTCGTGCCCATGGCCGACAGGGACTGCGGGTGCTGGAAGCCCGAGAAGCCCGAAGTGGTGGTGACCCAGGAGCTCAGGGAGAGGTTGTCGGAGGCGGTGAAGGCCGAGCCTGCAGGAGACGACGAGAGGAAACAAACTAAATATAAAAACATCAGGATTCATCCGCAGCTCAAAGTAGTTCTTAAGAAATGCTGCTGCTCATCTAACGCGTCTCGTCGTCTCACCTCGGGTGTGCGCGACGTGTCCGTCCTCGCTCAGGTTCTCCTCGTCCCCGGCGTAGGTCCGGATCGGCGACCGGGCGTACGAGTGCTTGTGGATCAGATTCTCGACACTTTCCCTGCAGCAGAAGTCGAAGACAGAGCCCCAAAATAAATCTCTTTTTTTCCACGTCGGGATCAGAAACAAAAGAAATCAGCTGATCTTAAATATTCAACATTTAAACACTTTTAATTTCTTAAATTTAAATCACAACTTTTATTTTATAAAAGATTCAAATGGATTTTTTTAATGTCGGCCTCAAAATGTGTCACAAGAACCAGAATTAAAAAAATAAAATGAACTTTTCCTCCTTTGGTTTCATATTTTAGCTGCTCTGTTTTGAAGAATCTTCAGGAAAATTAAAAATAAACAATTTTTATGTTTTTAGATTTTAAAAACACATTTTGAAATATTTAAATTTTTGTCTCGTCTTTTTTAAAAATCATTTTACCAGACAGACCTTTTAATTTTATTTTGAAGCTTCAGACTTTTTATTTTTCTTGTTCCTGTTCCTGTCAGCTCGTCTGTCTGCTCCGTGAAACTCTTTGTAAACTCTGTTTTTATAAATAAAGTTATTATAATAACAAACAATCTTTATTCATCATTAAAACTTCAGCGTCACAGAATGTGACGGTCACAGATTTCAGCGTAACACCGGTGCTCTGGTCAGCTCTGTACGTCCACGCAGTGTTTTTGTTTTTGTGTGTGTGTGTGTGTGTGTGTGTGTGTGTGTGTGTGTGTGTGTGTGTGTTGACCATCCCACAAAGTGCATTAGCTCATTTGAGTCTTGTCAGATAGCACTTCTCAAACACAGTGACACAAATTGTTGGGGGAGGTAGAGAGTGTGTGTGTGTGTGTGTGTGTGTGTGTGTGTGTGTGTGTGTGAGGCGAGTGGTCTGCATCATGAGAGCCATGCGTCCACATTAGCGCCCCCCCGCCGCCCCCCCGCAGGCCCCCGCCCCTCCAATCAGGTTAGGAAAGTGCAATATCTGTCAGCAGACGAGTACAAATGTGTGTGTTTTTATCAGCGCCGGGCCCCAGAGGCCACAGCCGGACTCCCACAATGCACGGCGGGGCAGAGCTGGAGGGAGGCGGGGGGCAGAGGGAGGGGCGGGGCATGCTGTTTTCAATCAGTCACTGCAGCCAATTGAATTACAGTGTGTTTTAGTGCAGTGGCCGACTCCAGACTAATGTGATTTCTGCAGCTCCCCGAAGATCAATTGATCAGGTCTAATTCACAGCCCTCAAAAAGAGAGAGACAGAGGAGGAGGAGGAGGAGAGGGAGGGAGGGAGGGAGGAGGAGGAGGAGAGGGAGGAGAGGGAGGGAGGAGGAGGTGGAGGAAGAGGAGGAGGAGGAGGAGGAGGAGGGTGTCTGTCTGTTTTGGGACGTCTGATTGAGGAAACGGGCAGATGGTTTGATTTTGTCAGCTGATTTTGGCCGTCGTGCCGGAATCAGGAATTACGAGAAGTGTGTGTTTTGGCAGCGTCCAGAAAAATCCTCCGGATGGTAACGCTTACTGTAAACGTGTGTGTGTGTGTGTGTGTGTGTGTGTGTGTGTGTGGGATCTGTCTCTTGCACAATATGATAGAAAACATAAAACAGTGAGTGTATGATGTCATCGAGATAAAAGTGTACGAGAAAAAAATTAAATTAAATTAAAGGAAGAAAGAAAAAAAAACATAAAAAGAAAGAATTAAAAGAAAAAACAAAACTAAGAAGAAGAAGAAGAAAAGAGAGCGAGGAGAGAAAAGTGACAGAAATAAGAAGAAAAGGAGAGAACAGATAAAAAATGAAGAATGAAAAATAAAAGACAGAAAAAGAATGACGAGGTCAGAAGGAAGAGAGGAAACAAGGAAAGACAAGAAAGTAAACAAGGAAGGAAGGAAGTGTTAAAAACAAAGGAAAGATGGGAAGGACACAAAAGAAGAAGTAGAGCGAGGGAAGGAGGGAAGGATAAAAAGATGAAACGATGAGCTGCAGGGAATCGAACACACGCCGTGAACAGTGCAGGCCCCAGAATCCCCGTTACCTCTCCATGTCCGTGAGCCGCGACGAGTCCCGGAAACCTTTGGCGAACGGGTTGCTGTCGATCTTCAGTTTGGTGATCTGAAAATAAAAATCTGATGATTACATAATCCTGAAGCTGACGACACGTCAGAACCTTTAATCTGAGATCAGCTGACGAT
Organism: Nibea albiflora; assembly: GCA_014281875.1. Taxonomy (NCBI): domain Eukaryota; kingdom Metazoa; phylum Chordata; class Actinopteri; family Sciaenidae; genus Nibea; species Nibea albiflora. Next base: position 144,906 of record JABGLX010000510.1, on the reverse strand, counting down.
CCGAGTTTAATCTGAACCTCTGCTGAGTCATAACGACCTTTTACTGCACCTTCATTTAAATATTCAAAATCAGACACAGGTGGATTATTTAAATACATGATTATTATACTTTATTATTTAAACACACTTTGTGTCAGAAATCTGAATTTTCTTTGATCTGATGTTGATGTTTAACGACGTGTGACTGACTGAATATGAATAAATATGTTGTGTAGCTTCAATAAGAGGATCCAGATGTTTGACGTCTCCTCTGTAGCAGCTTCGCTGTCTGAAGGTTTCAGAGCAGCTTCGCTGTCTGAAGGTTTCAGAGCAGCTTCGCTGTCTGAAGGTTTCATCTTCTGTGTGGAGGATCTAACACTCTGCTCACTGTGTTTGATTATCAGGTGATCGTGCAGCGTCTGGTGGTTTTATTAAATCTGCAGATGATGAGCTGCTTCAGTTTCTGCAGGTCGCTCAGTCCTGGATGATCTGCTGTGACTGTTTGTGTTCCAGGACCCGTCACACACTCACCAGCTGGTTCTGGTAGGCCGTGACGGCGGTGAAGACGGTCTCCACGAAGACGAAGGTGCGGAACTCCTCGGACTTGAGGTTGAGCAGCGAGGCGGTGTGGTCCTTCTTCTTGATGATGTGGACGCGAGGCTGGTACTTGTGCATGGAGTTCAGGATGATCTGCAGATCACACACACGTCAGTGCATCAGGTCAGTCAGGTGTGTGTGTGTGACAGTCTGCTTTATTTCTATCAGTCATCAGATTATTTAAACTTCAGACGCAGATTTCAAACTGAAACTGAAAGATCGTTTTATTTCAGTTAGATTTAATAAATCTTTAAAGAAAGAGTGAATCACACTGAGCGTCACAAAGTTTGTTCATCCTGACTGTGTGCAGCTTTGCATACATTCAAATTTAAATATCCAAAACACACACACACACACACACACACACACACACACCTGGCTGAGTCAGTGTCCTGAAAGAGACGACGGAGACAAAGAAGACGAGGACGCAGAGAGACGAAGAGATAGTAGAGTGTGTGTGTGTGTGTGTGTACAGTACATACAGTGAATTATGTAAATACTGTATCTGTATTTAAATATTCTGAGTCTCTCCTTTATCTTTATTTATTCTTCCAGCTGCTGCTTCATTCATGTTTTTACGTTATGTAATTTTTAGTTTATTTTGATATAATAATAATAATAATAATAATAATAATAATTTCGTATGTTTTAAAAATCTGCAGCTATAGAAAACAAATTAATTTCATTTTAGTTCATCTTTCATTTATTTATTTAACACAAATCACAAATTATTGATGAACAGCAACTGATTTAAAAAAGATAATACAAACAGAATTTGTCAAATTTCAAAGGACTGCTCGTGTGTGTATAAATATATAAAGAAATATCATAATTTGGAATTTAGAAAAGATATTTTATTATCCTGCAGATTATTTTTATTTTTATTATTACTTTTTTGTTGATTCACTCTGTGAACGTAAAAATAAATTCATAGAGAATAAATCAAAAAGAATAAAACAAAAAAATATCAGAAGAGAAATCTAGAAAAAAAACTCAAACTGTGATTAGTTTTAGTTTCTTCCTGCACACACACACACACACACACACACACACACACACACACGCCTCCTTTACGTTGATAATGAGCTTGTTTGTTTTTTATGGATTCACCTCGAAGGTTTTTCTTGGGTTGTGAAATGGTTTTGTGTTCGCTGCTGCAGTGAGAGCAGGATTAGAGGAGCAATTAGCTCTGCTCAGGTGTGTCACACACACACACACACACACACACACACACACACACACACTCTCACTCTCTGAGCTTCTCATTTTCACACACACACACACACACACTGACTCACAGGTCCAGACAATAAATCAAATCTAAAATCAGTGTTAGCTAAAGTTAGCATGTGCACGCGGCTAGCTGTGTCGTCAGCATTAATGAGTCTGAAATGAATCTGATTGGCTCACGTGTCCGTGCTGGTCCAGCTCGTTGTTGGTCAGTTTGACCTTCTCGAAGGACACCATCTGCTTCACGAGCTGCTCTCCGGTGAACGGCGAGTCCGGGTGGACGTACAACCTGCGCGAGGACAAGCAGCGGGTCAGTCCTGGGCTGTGATTGGCTGAGAGGCGTTCGAAACGAACGTTCGCGCCCAATCAGCGCACGCAGAAACTTTCAGTGAAACTCAACTAACCGGGAAACGTACGAGTCGCTTAGCAACCGCGTTCTGTCTCCATGGAGACTAACGTCCCGGCGGGAAAATAAGGTTCTCCTCGGGTTTTTTAAAGGTTTTTTTGATATTGGGGAGTCAAAATCAAAAAAATATGATCGAAAGCAGATTCATACATTAGTTATTTCCTCTGTCATCCAATATAAAACCATGTTCCGCCTTTTCACAGGAAGTCTGTTCGATTTAATCATCTTTGAAGCTGCGTTCAGGACCCTGCATGGTTTAAATATTCAGTCCTTTAATAGAAAATGATTTTATTTCCCAACTCGACCGCAGGAGAAATATTTTAATAATTATTATAATAATTTAGACCTGCTTATTTTTCATAAACAAAGTTTTAAATGTGGCTGTATTGACACTGAAAATAAAATAAGAATAAGTTCATAAAATGCGGAACATTTTAAATGTTGCTAAAGCTAAAAAATGACGTGACCTCATGTCTGTCTGTCTGCCTGTCTGCCTGCCTGTCTGTCTGTATGCCTGTCTGTCTGTCTGTCTGATTACTCCTCTATCAGCCACATGAATCTTCGCACGTGCTTCCTGTTCAAAGATTCGGTTCTTTCAGTTTTGCCGTTGGCCTCGCGCGGCTCTCTGGCCTCGCGCGGCTCTTTGGCCTCGAGATGTTTTTTCACGAGCTCTTCAATGTGAAAAAAAAAAACAGGTGTGTTAGTGTGTGTGTGAGCACGGCTCGTTAATAACACAAACACCTGAGGCCAAGCAGCCAATGAACAGAGAGTGTGACAGTAACTTAGTAAATAAGAAATGAACGTGAACTCTGACAGGTGGTCCGTACCTGGCGGGCAGAGGAGGGTCCGCTTTGCCGGCCACCAGCCACGAGGAGCGGTGATAGGCGTACCGGTACCGCTTATTGTCCACCGGGACGATGTCCATCAACACGATGTACTTGGAGTCCTGGTCCACTCCGGAGAAAGAGACCCGGATGGTGGGAAACATCCGCCTGAGAGAGAAACGACGGCTCAGTGACTCTGCTCAGTGTGAAGCTGCACACATGGATGACCTTCATCCACCGTGTTTACGCCACAGGTTAGTTATTATATGAGTTTAATGTTAACAACAATCTGTGTGCAAAAATATAGTTATTATATGAGTTTAATGTTAACAACAATCTGTGTGCAAAAATATAGTTATTATATGAGTTTAATGTTAACAACAATCTGTGTGCAAAAATATAGTTATTATATGAGTTTAATGTTAACAACAATCTGTGTGCAAAAATATAGTTATTATATGAGTTTAATGTTAACAACAAAAATATAAACAACATGCACAATCTGACAGAAATACATAAAAAGACGTCAACAAGAAACGTTTTCAGATTATTTCTATTTTATTTAATAAGCGCTGCTTCAAATTCTGGTAGAATTTTTTATATTATTATTATTATTATTATTATTATTATCATAATTTTGATTTTGTCCGATAAGCCTAAAAAAGTCCAGAAATAATAATATGAGACATTTAAAATAAATGTTGTTTTTTTTGTCCTCGGTGGAAGCCACACTTCTGTTTTCACACGTCATGCATTTATACTTATATATTTATATATTATATGTATTATATCATGTGTTTGCGAAATAGCAAAATAACCGGAGTTAAATTCCTCGTGTGTGTGTGTGTGTGTGTGTGTGTGTGTACACACACGGCCAATAATATGACAATAATATCATTCAGTCAGTTTTATGACTTTATTTAAGCTCGTCAGAGTTCCGTGAACGTCACATATTAATGTGATGTTTGCTTCATTTCTTTATGAAATATTGATGAGCAGTCAGAGTGACTCAACATGCAGCTTAAAACCATAAACTAACATGACAGCGACCCTGAACACAACACAGTTCACACACACACACACACACTATTATTATTATTATTGTTGTTGTTATTGTTATTATTATTATTATTATTATTATTATTGTTATTATTATTATTATTATTATTATTATTGTTGTTGTTGTTGTTATCATCATCATCATCATCATCATCCTCACTGTCTCTCCATATTTTCAGCGTCTTACCGTCCGGACTTGGTGATGATCATCTCGGTGCCGAGCTCGTGAAATTTGTCCCACAGCTCTTTGGTCTCCAAACTGCACGAGATCTTCGCCATCTCCTCGCTGGGCACGCCGGGATTGGTGGGGATGAGGGGCTCCGTGCACACCGCGGGCGCGCTCCCGCTGAAGTCCCCGTGCCCGTCCAGGGAGGACAGGTCGGCCAGAGCCTGCTGCTGGTTACAGGAGGACTTCTCCACGAACTGCTCTGTGAGCGAGGAGACATGTTTCATATTCATGAAGCGCCTCAGTGAGAAAGAATCTGATGTAACATCACAAACAATCAAATCATATGATATGAAATAAACAGAAGAAATGATTTATTATGACTGAAACATCAAACTAAATATTTATTCTGTGTAAAATGTCAATAAGGTCACCTGCACTTAGATTCATACATTCATTCATAAATATAAATGTTTAACTAGATTTATTTTCAAGCTGCCGAATCCTGAACAGTTTAAATATATTTGTAAAATATTATTTCAGTCTTTTCCTGCCTCCTTGTTGACTCATTAATTTGCTGTAATTATTATAAATCTCTTGTTTGTTTTTTTCTCTGCCTTTAAAAACTTTATAATTTCCAGATTCATCCGGATTCAACTTGAACAAAGTTTCCTTACCGAGAGGTTTGATGGTGTTCTCCTCCGCCTCTTTATCTTTGCTGGACTTCCCGCTGGACATCAGGGCGGCTATGGAGAAAGCATTGGCCCGGGATGAGAGCTGCGGTTTCGGGGATGATGTGTACTCCATGTCGGTGAAAAATATTCCCGTTTAAATCAAAATAAAAGTAAAAAATCCTCCAGAGAAGCTGAGAGTTCCGCACTCTGTCCCCGGTCTCTGCGCACTCTGTCCCCGGTCTCTGCGCACTCTGTCCCCGGTCTCTGCGCACTCTGTCCCCGGTCTCTGCGCACTGTGTGCGGATCAGACGCTCGGCCCTCGCTGACTCTCTCTGCTCACTGCCGAGCTGTGCGTCCTGCTGGATGCATGTTGAACCAACTGACTCCGCTGACTGACTTGCCGGATCCGAGGCTGAGGCTGCTCTTTCGGGGAAGCTTCGGTCCGATTCACCCTCCCCTTATAATTCCAGCCTGCCCTCCAATCCCAGCCTCCGCCTCCACGTCACACTCACACACACACTCACACACACACACACACACACACACACACACACACACACACACACACACACACACTGTCCCGCAGCAGCCAATTAAAAACCCCGCAGAGAGAGAGAGGCTGAGTCTGAGACTTGAGGACTTCGTGCTGTCCACACCGAGCTGCTGACAGCAGGATGATCAACGGACAGTAACAAGCAGGGAAATTTAAAAAGACCTGAAACTTTATGTTTGGAGGCCTGACGTGGACCCCTGCAGGGCCCCGGACCACATGTTGGGAATCACAAACCCTGAACGTCAACAGATGAGATGTTTGCCCAAGATGGTGCTGTTTGATAATTAATGGCAGCTTCACACACACACACACACACACACACTGATTATTCATACAGCATTTATTTTAGAGGCTGAAACTGTCATATTTAATAATATTTAATATTTAGTGGTAAAACCTTTAATGTGGAATTTATGTTTTTATGTCAGTCAGTGTTTCTTTTGATGGGAAAAAATCAAACTGTATTTATATGGTAAAATATGAACTTAAATATATGAATAACAAATATGAATTAACAGCAGTAATATCCTTTTTGCCGTCATCTTAATAAAAGCTGTATCATATTTATTCTGGTAAAGTTCTGGTTACAACAGCTGCCAGGTTTTAACAGTAAAATAACATACGTCATATTTCATGGATCAACCTTTATTTTTATGTCAATTATTAGACTAAACAGTTTTTATATTGATGGAAAAAAAACTTCATCTATACAGTAAAACACATTTAACATTTAACAGCAGTAATATCCAGAAAAAAACACATTTATTCTGAAAATCACAGCTGCCAGTTTCTTACAGTAAAAACAAGACTTATTTAGTTTGAGCAGGAAATGTGAGAGCGTCTTTCTTCATTTATATTTTAAATATCTTGATGATTACTTAATAACACAAATAATAATAATACTAAATAAATTCTGTCACATGCAGCCTGTGAAGCTTCTCATTCTCAGCTGTTGATTTCTAATCAAACACTCCAAATATGTAAAAATATAAAAACTCTTCACGCAGCAGATTTTATTTTCTTTGTAGGTGAAGCTCACATTTATTATTATTATTATTATTATTATTATTATTATTATTATTATTATTTTAGATGTTGTGCAGCTTCCTGCTGTCTCACATTGTAAAGGTTTAATTATTTTACACACAAACATCAGAAACAATTTATTACTGAGGAATTAATTCATGAATCAGTTCAAATATTAAATTATCTGCCAACAATTTTAATAATTGTTTTAGGTTGTTTTTAATTCTCAGTATGTTTTAATCTGTGTGAAGGTAAATTAATCTGTGATATTTGGCTTTAAACAAATGTGACTGCTGCCAACTGTAGCTGCTGTTAGCTAATTCTGAGTGAGCTCACAGCACCGGGGGAGTGTTAGCGTTTATACCACAGGTGTTAGGACCGCAGGGAAGAAGGAGAAGAAGAAGGAGAAGAAGAGGAAGAAGAGGAAGAAGAAGAAGAAGGAGATGAAGAAGAAGGAGATGAAGAAGAAGGAGATGAAGAGGAGGAAGAAGAAGAAGGAGATGAAGAGGAGGAAGAAGAAGAAGAAGAAGAAGGAGATGAAGAAGAAGAAGAAGAAGGAGATGAAGAGGAGGAAGAAGAAGATGAAGAGGAGGAAGAAGGAGATGAAGAGGAGGTTTAGGAGGTACCAGGCTCAGCAGCTTCTATGGACATGATGGCAGAGGAGCAGAGAGTGAAGAGGACGCTGACGGAGGAAGCTAAGAAGAGAAAAGGAGAGAGTGAGCGAGCAAGAAGCCGCCGGACAAGAGTAAATCTGGGACTGACTTTTAGTGGCTGGTGAAAATAACAAATAGTATAAATGTACAGATATAAATAACAATAATGTTTGCTGCAGTAAAAGTCTCTCTGATTGGCTGCTGTAAACCGAGCGGTCCATATCAGTCGTGTTGAGAGA